>JAVXUP010003189.1:0-80932 GCA_033070095.1 Escallonia herrerae | reverse complement strand
TTGATTAAATTTAATTGCTTTCTGCAAAGTCCCATTGTTGGTTAATCCTCTAATTAGGACATTTCACACAAAGATTTCAGATTTCTTCCTACTTCAATTGCAGAAAGCAAGTGAATTTTATAGCTAGTATTGTGGCCATCTTAAAATGGGTTTGCTCAGATTTTGATGAAGAAGGAGGGGAGGAGGAGGAGGTAGACGAACGATCTCATAATTCAATTGCATTCTACAATTTACAGCTAGTGTTGTGGCCATCTTCAAATGGGTATGCTCATTTGAGGAAGAAGAAGAAGAAAAAGGTTTAAATGGACGATTTTGCCCCTGACGGTTTTGTCTCCAAAGTTAGGAATTTGGACGGAAATACTTACTAATGGCCTAATTGAAACTCCAAGCGCTTAATTGTAAAAAATCGAACATTTGGGTCCTCAAGTGAAATTTTCGCGTGTGTATTTAACCCTACTTTTATATATAGCAAAAGAAATAGGAAAAGCAAATAATATATGATAGTCTCACCAAGGCCTTCTAGGAGCCTCACCTAGAAGAAAGTCAATGGAGCCTCACCACTAAATAAGAAAAAACAAATTGCTTCAGAAAATTGTATTTGTCAACTCTTTCTAATAGTTCTTACAATGCTTGTTTATGCATGGAAAACAAAAGAGACCTATCCTACCAAGTAAAGGATTCGTATATTCTAAAAGCTTCCATATTACCAAAACTCAACATGAAACCTAGTTACAAACACTACTAACAAACGGATTTTGAAACAATTTCATCAGCTCGTAGTATGATAATATGGCCAAAATACCCTGCTCTGATACCAAACATTGATGTAGGATGGACCTTACTAAAGGTATAGAAGGCTGTCGTACAAGCTGTATGGTGGGCTAGGGCTTAGGTTAATAGGGTTTGGAATTGTGAAGGTAGAATTAGGGTTTAGGAACAACAAAGTTGGGTTTAATTGGCTGCTTTTGGGGTTGTTTAGGGTACCAATGGACGATTATTTTTTTTTTTAAATAGCAAACATAATAGGAAAAGCAAATACTAAAGGATAGGAAAACTCTTGATTCTCACCAAGGCCTTCTAGGAGTTTCACCTAGAAGAAAGATCAACTGAGTCTCACCATTGAATAAGAGAAAGCAAATTGCTTCAGAAAATTTTATGTATCAGCTTTCCTTAATAGTTCTTACAATGCTTGTTTATATAGAGAAAACAAAAGAGACCTTCCTACTTAGTAATGAATTCCTTTCTAGAACCTTCCATATTACTCAAATCAAACATGAAACTTAACAACGAAAGGACTCTGAGAATGAAGTAACTACTAAAGACTAAACCTACCATTACTAACCAAAGAACAAAGAAATATTTAATCTGCTCTAAGTGTGCTAATATGGCCAAAATACCATGATTAGAAAATCCGCCTCCATCAAGGAGACTATTAATATAATCAGCGTGTACTCCTTTTTAAGTAGGACTAGCAAACTCTGAAACAAGGAATATTGGGAGGATATGAATGGAATTGTACATTGGTTAACCCACATGGAGAAGTTGTTTATACAGAGATTTTTTAAATGGATGCATTGGAAGATCTAGTGGAGACTGTGTGAGGGACATGGAGATTAAGTTGCGGAGACTGGAATGAATTATGATAAGACATCCAAGATTTTGGCATTTGCCTTTGATTTGATGGTAGCAACACCTTTAATCAAAGAGACTAAAATGTAATTACTCGTAGTAGTGGGTCTTAGTCTGAGAAGATACATTTCTTCCTCATTTGGAAGGAGGATCAAGCGTCATGTAAAGACTGTAAGGTCATTTCAGGTGGTCCCTTGCTAAGGAAAATAGGTTGGTGGTGGTGGACATATATATACTTAGAGTTGGAACAGGAAGGTTAAAGGTGAGAGATATTCGTAAACTAGGTGGTATTTTGAATAGGAAAGATTAAACAATTTAATGGTGAGTTATCAAAGAAGGAATGTGGAATTTGGAAAATTTGAGCCTAGTATATGTGGATTGAGATGCCTATTTACATTAGGAGAGTTGCTTGAGAGGTCCTTAGAGAGTCCAGAAGACTTATAAATTAAGAAACTTGGTGGTGGAATGACGAGGTCTAAAAAGCAACTAACATGAAGTAGGGATGTTACAAATAAAATGAGGATAATGTTGAGAAGTATAAGGTGGCTAGAAAGGAAGCAAAAAGGGTTGTAATAGATGCTAGAGTTAAGGTGAGAAGCAGAGACTTGAATCATACAAGTGTATCAAGGACGAGAATCAGATGACGTCAGATAGAGACAAAGGGTTTATGTTGATAAGTTGTTCAACAGAGAAATCGAAGATATTTTAGGAGAACTAGGCGACTTTCTTGATGATATAATTGCAGTTTTGTTTGTAGAGCTAGAACATCTGAAGTGAAGGAAACTTCGAAAAGGATGAAAACTGGGAAGGGTACTGGACCCGACAGTATTCCTGTGGAAGTTTGGATAAGCTTGGGTGACGTGGTAATAGATTGGTTCAGTCAGTTTTTTAACAAGATCTTAAAGTCTAAGAAAATGCCCGAGGACTAGAGGAAAGCATCCCTATACACAGGTGACGGGACTAAAGGCAATATCCAAAGATGCAACAACTATGGAGGTGTCAAGCTCACGAGTCCATTTTGTAGCTTTAGGAGAAGGTGATTGATATAGACGACGAAGGGATACTAGAATATTTGGCAATCAATTTTGGAAGGATCTTCATGTGGCCTTCATAGATTTCAGAAAAGTACTTCGAAAGGTACCAAGTTATGTGATGGGCTTTAGAGAAGAAAGGATGCCCACCAAGCGTGTTGATATGGCTATGGATTTGCATAATGATCGATCATTTTTCTACGCCAGTCAGTGATCAGATAGGTATGCGCTGTCAAGTCCTCATATAAGAACTGCTTGAACTACTAGAACAAGAGTTAGGATTGGACCTATACGTGGGTCAGCTTTTTAATCTCATATCTTAACTATGGTTCTTCAGCTTATTAAGAATATTCAAGATAAGGTTGGGGGTGGTTCAGTTTAATTGATGAGACTAAAGCAGGACTCGTTAAGTTAGAGTCATGGTAAAGTACTTAGTATCTAAAGGCAATTTTAGAACATACAACAGTTTTAGTATTAGTAGGAGGTCCAGGGAGAAAGTAAATATGAATGGTCAACAACATCTTTAGCTGTCTTGGATCAATAATGCAGAAGGGGGAGATATTAGAGGGGTTGTTGCCAAAAGGATAAGAGCAAGAGAAATGTTGGTGGATTTCTAAGATCAAGGAAAATTTTGTAGGACGGTAGTCAGGAGAGCAATTGAATGTCTTTGAGGTGAGGCTCCTATGTCTTCTATGTGAGGCTCCTACAAGGCCTTAATGAGACTCAACGTTTTGTTTATCATTTCTTATTCTTTCCTTGTTTCTTTGAAGATATAAACACCAGAGACTGTTCTCGGGCACTGTTCACAGCACCCTAAAACAGTCACAAAAATATATCCCTTGAATTCCTTAACCCGAACGCTAGCTTCTTAACAAAAAACTCTACAAATCTAAGCCCTTGCCCGCCATGCAAGATTGTAGGACAGCCTTATAAACCCTTAGTAATTTTTTTTTACATCACTAGGAATGTATGTGAGAACATGTGCTTTCGTAGGAAGCAAAGGAAGAAAAGGATTATGTAACCAATCACAAGTAGTTGTGCCAATCCATGGATGATGATAATGATGATGCTTGAATACGTTACCATGTAGGCTGGAATGTTAGATGTTTATATTTCTCCCAGGATATTGACATGTCTAAGGTTCTGTGCATCTACAGAACCACAATACTGATTAGCATTCCTTTACTCATGTTTGAAGCTGTAGGAGTATCCAGAATTAGCAATGTGGTTCCACTTGAGGTGTCAAAACTTTTATGCCGACAAACCCTAGACACCACCACTCTAAGATACGACTTACCTTTGTCAATTAAATGATTAAAAATTATAACTTTGGAGGATTATGTGACCTTTATAAAAAATGAGTCAGATTGTGTTTTTGGGCCCTTAGTTGTTTTTGAAGTTGGGTTGAGTCCTTAATTGCATGCTATGTTACACGGACCCTTCACTTTGGGGGTGAAGGGGCAGTGTCAACATGACCCAACGCAGACACCAATACTGGATCCGTGTCTGACTCGTCGTTCACTGGATAGATCTGCCAGGTTGACAGTTCCGTTGCAAGAAGACGATGAAAGAAGATCAAATAAAAAGGAAGGGCCAGAGATCTCGTCCTTGCCGGAAGAAGAAGAATAAGAAGCAGGCCGTACCTTTTAATCACGTGGACTGTCAGAGGTTGTTTAGTGTTGAGCGATCTTTCAATTGGTTTCTTTTTCCCTTCTTTGTTTTGGGGAAACATCATTCTCATCCCCAAGTTTCATACAAATATGGGACACAACTCAAATTAAGAAAGAAACTCTCATGTGACGCATGTAAAATTCATAACATTACACGTGTACCCTTAACATCCAAACTCAATCCTATACGTTCAGCCGTGTCCCTGTACGATAACAGAGTCGTGTCCCCGTGTCCTGAAATTTCAGAAATAGGCGAGTCTGACACTTATGACACGTGTCTGATCCGTACATGATACCAAGTCCATGTAACATAGGTTGCAGGTTTCTTCAATTCTGTTGACGCTCTTGCCCCGAAACCTCGGATCTGCTTTTAGCCCAAAACCGTCTATACTGGTTACCCTGCCCGCATTGTAACCTCACATGTGGTCCCTTGCCCGTGTGCACTTCTTGCAACTATACTTTAGTTCCTTGTTGAGGAGGCTCACTTGCGCTTTGGAAAAACCTATCCGAAAGAGAATCATTATTTCCTGGTCATGAATATGATTCTTGTTGAAGCATATACTCGGGGGGTGGATGCAGGGCTGACGAACTGGTTGGTCGCTGTTCATGGATTTTTGCAATGAAATTCTTTTCTAAAAGTATCTGTATTATTTTCCATATACATAATATCATCCTCGCTGATTTTCCAAAGCCATGTGCGTAACAGATGTGGTTTCATATAGGTATGAGAAATCAGGTTTAAAAAAGTTTATAGCTTCCATGAAAGTGGTCTTCTACATCCATGTCTATCTTGGGTAAGATAGTAAGTAAAAGTTTAGTATTCTCGATCTTTCTATCTAGTCGGCATGCAAACCTTAGCTCACCTAACTAGAGCATCACTTAAACTCCTTTCAGAAGTCCTCAAAAATGGAAGAAAGTCCCCTGCTGATCAGTCAATTTACCTTCCTTGCACCCATAATATGCAACTATTTGTAGGACTATTAGTATAAATAGTAAATAGTTAATAGTTAATGAGGTCATATTGGATAATATTACTTCCTCCGTCCCAAAAGTATCGCTCATCTTTCCTTTTTTGCTGTCTCAAAAGT
Organism: Escallonia herrerae; assembly: GCA_033070095.1. NCBI lineage: Eukaryota > Viridiplantae > Streptophyta > Magnoliopsida > Escalloniales > Escalloniaceae > Escallonia > Escallonia herrerae. The sequence continues at coordinate 75,514 of JAVXUP010003189.1, read as the reverse complement.
ATTGCTCATTCTCCAAATCAGATAATTTCTTATATTCTATTTTCATCTTTACTTTTGCTTTTTTCTTTATTATTATTGCTTCCCTCTCTTCATCTACTCCACTATTTTTCTCTTTTGTTTCTCCTCCACCCATCTCTTTCGGTACCCAAATTTTCTCTTGTATCGATGACACCGGACACTACTCTTCCCTTTCTTTCTGCTTGTTTACATCTCCATTCGACCACCACCAACTCCGCCATTGTCGCCTTCCTTCAACCACCACCACCACCTTCTCCATCAATTACCACCTCCACTTCTGACTCCTGGCGACTAGGCTAATGCTTAGGCGTCACTGAGTTTTGTCACAGTACTTTCAGTAACTGCGTGCCTGAGAAGTGCCTCAATGACGCGAGAACATGAAGATCTAAATTTTGAATTGTCGGGTTTGAAGGTTTTTTCTGGTAGCCTGAAAGATCTTAGTTTACCCAGGAAAACAAAACTTGAATATATCTGCTCTGGGGGTGCTTCCGAATCACGTGTTACTTGGTTTTAGTTTTAAGAAGCGGTTGAAAAATCAGTTTTCGACCCCGTTAAGAAATGTTTAGAACAATGACAAGAACGAACTAGAGTTGACTAGCTTACACGTGTTATCTCGATCTGTTTAAACTGAATTTGAGGGAGAGAGGTTCGGAAATGGTAAACATCCAATTTTAGGGATGGAGGGAGTATCGTTTAATTCAATTTCTTCCTGCAACATTATATGAATAGCCAATTGACTAAAGACGCCAAAAAGATATTTCTGCTGCGGGAAGCTGAATCTCCGGCTTTTCTTTTTTCGGGACGACTAACCAAAACAGTATTATGAGATAGTAACTATTGCAACTAAAATGGAAAGAAATTTACTTTTGTTTATTCCAATGTCCTCTTTGGAACATTTGACATGTGCATTTGTCTTTCTTTAATTGTTTCCTGATCGTGGCAACGTTCTCAACTTAAGCAGGTTAATTTAGAGAAACTCTGGGAAACTGCTGCTTCGGGTGAATGGAGACCATCATCTGCTCCACGATCAGACTGGCCCCGTATGTATGCATAGATATTCTTGAGTTCACTGGTTCTTGTATCACTTAAAAACCCACCATCTTTTGCAGCTGTTCATTATGAAGCATCTTTGTCACCATTGTTTTAACTGTGGCAGCTCCTCCAAATGAGAGCAATGGCTATCTGCGTGTTCGTTGTAACGGTGGTCTGAATCAGCAGCGCAGTGCGGTACACATCTTTTTTTCCGTTAATAACTATGAAACAGTCTTGGATATCTGGCCTTTATGTTTTCTGCATTCTTGGTTTTAGCTCATTAAGCTGCATACACGTGGCTTCATAGGCTCGAGCTCAGCTCATTGCTCGTCGAAGCTCTTCTTACTGATGGATGTAGTTCCAATTTGTTGTCATATTTCCTGGACTAAGTTTTGTTCTCCACCGACTATCAGTGGTTATTAAGCCAGAAGATAACTTGGGGAGGCGTTCCAAATCCCGCCATGTGTTTTTCAGCTTGATGGTTTTCCAGTAGTACTGCACCTTATAAGCCTTATTCATCAAAAGTACAATATTAAGTTTAGAATTTCACTCAAGCCATAGGGGATGTGCTTTTTTATTCTTTGGGTTTAACATTAGGCTTTGCATTCTTTTATTAGTCAGGTACCGTCTAAGGATGATCGATGCACCATCGTAAGGTAAATGGAGATAATCCTTCTTAGTATTTGAAAAATGCGGTGTAAGACTTGCAGTCATCAGGTAAGTACGGGGAAGAGGGATAAATTATATACGAATTTTGTGTCAGCGATAAGGTGTTTGATGGGATAACTGTTAGTTGGTTGCGGATATCCAGTTTGAGACCACAGAGGGGAGTACTACCTTATGTTATGAAAAATATATCTGCCCAAATTAATTATCTATAAATGCCCTAAATTTAAAGCATATAATACAAATCTGGCTAATTCCAGCCCTCTTTTGCTAGTTTTATGTTTCATCGTGTATGGATACGTGCATTATATGTATGTGCAATATCTTCTGTCGTCTTCCCAACGGCTTACATTCTTATATACGCCACTCTTTCTTGTAGATAAATGGTAATTATTGACATATACGAACTTCTGTGTTTTATATGTTTAAAAAAAAAAGAAAAAAAGATCCATTTGTGCTATGATGTTCTGCATAATAACTAAAAGGTACTTCTTACAGATTTGTAATGCTGTTCTTGCTGCAAGAATTATGAATGCTACACTTGTGTTGCCTGAGTTGGATGCAAATTTCTTTTGGCGTGATGAAAGGTACCTATCTTCAAGAAATGTGCAAACATTTCTGAACAAAATGTTCTGACCAGTAGTGTGGCTGATGATCTAAGCTTTAGCCTAGGGATGCATCATTAATTGGTTAAGCTGTAATTGCATATTGCTGAAAGATTTGAACATTCTGTTCAAGTGTCAATCTCTCACTATGGATATCCATGCATGATGTTTCCTCGTATTCTATCAGGGGCTACATATGTGTTTTTCTACGTAGGCAAGTAGCACGGGGAGGGTAGTAGCAAATGGAGCAGATTTTGTGCATTGAGACGTTTTCGACATAATCTAGGACTGGTTTGAGTTTTACTTTTTTTTAAATTGAGAGTTAGTGACAGAATATGTCGAACAATTTAAATAAGTTCCAAGTCTGGTACACAATGCTCACCATATTATTTATCTGGCATGGTTTAGATAACAAACATTTATCATTGATACAGTAGATTGACTTATCTTTGGCTATTTTCTGGAGATAGTTGTCCGTTATGAATCAATTAGTGTAACATCAGTCTCCCCCTTACAAATGATTTGCATTCATTTTTTTCCCTTATGCACAGTGGTTTCCAAGGTATCTATGATGTTGAGCATTTCATCAATTCATTGAGGTACGATGTACGCATTGTGGAAAGCATTCCTGAGATCAGGCGAAATGGAAAGACAAAGAAGATGAAAGCTCATCAGGTAACATTTGAAATCAGACTTTGGTCTTGATGCAAGTTTAGATCACATTTTTTTGTCATCTTAAAGATTCTTGATGAGCGCCTCGCTCATCTCTCATCACTCATCAGATACATTTGATGTGTTGAGCAACTTTACTGTACTTTTGGGCTCAGAGCACCGGCTCATACGATACATTTGATGTGTTGAGTGAGTTTTACATCTTTTTGGGCTCAGATTCGCCCACCGAGAGATGCTCCTATCAGTTGGTATACAACTTTTGCTTTGGAGAAGATGAAGGAACATGGTGCTATTTATCTCACTCCTTTTTCGCATCGTTTGGCTGAAGAGATTGACTACCCGGAGTACCAGAGATTAAGGTGCAGAGTTAACTATCATGCCCTCAGATTCAAGCCACATATTATGAAGCTAAGTGAATCAATAGTCAGAAAGCTACGTGCACAAGGTCACTTCATGTCGATCCACCTTCGGTTCGAGATGGATATGTTGGCATTTGCTGGGTAAGATGTCATATAATTACTTGGGCACAAATATTTTGGTGGTGGTGCATGTAAATTTATCTCCAGAGAAGAAAAAAGAAAGAGATCCATGGATAATGTGCAAGGTTCAAAATATTGTGCTGTTACTTGTATGATCTTTGTGCATGTCTGGTCAAGGTATAGACAACTCTTATGTTGCCAGAAGAAACAAAATAGGATGGTGGAATTTGGACATGGGGAGGAATTGTCTCATACATTCAAGACAGGCTGTATGTCCCCCCCCCCCCCCCCCCCAAAACCAAAAAAAATTGCCACTGAAGTGAGGCTTAAAATTTTGGCTCCCTGTCATTAAAATTCATTGTAATTAGTATATGGGATTTTGGTGTCACGGTAAAAATCTGGGCAGGCAATAACGTGAACACTGCTTCGAGTGCGAGACACCCATTTAGTTCAGATTTCAGCTGTTTAGGACAACCCTATGACTCACACAATTATGCATTGTGATCATTACTAGTAATTTACTGTCTTCAGGACCACATTGTATGTGTATCGTTAAACTAGTCCTTTTAGTAGTTGTCAACATCTTTTATACATAGTTTTGAAGAATGGGTAAATGATCAAGTTATGTGAAAAGTAGAGGCCTGTGTAAGAGACTTGACAAGGTGCAGTGCCATCGTCAAGGATTTAGATGGCCATAGCTTGTGCTGCACGGGGAGTCGGGGACAAAAGATCTTTCTTTTCTGAGTGCTTTGTAATAAATCTAAGGCAGATCTTATTTACTTTTTGTGTCTTTAGTAACTCTTTCCATGTGCTAAGCAATTTGTAACAAGACTGAAGTGGTCTGACAGGATTTGTATCTAGACCTGGTTGTTGCTAAATACAAGGATCTGACAGATACAAAATGGTTACCGTCTTAATGCTGTTTACTTTTACGCAGGTGCTTCGATATATTTACCGCTAAAGAACAGAAGATATTAAAGAAATATCGAGAGGAGAATTTTGCGGAGAAGAAACTCGTCTATAGTGAAAGAAGGGCTATTGGGAAGTGTCCATTAACTCCGGAAGAGGTGCCTTTTTATCTTGGACTTTTGCGCTTAAAACCATGAACTTTGGTATCATGTCCCGCAAATCACCTTACTTTTTTAACATTCAATCTAGTCACCTTATTTTTTCGATTTCATGCTGCATTAACCAATTGACAGTACTGATTTAAATTTCTTGAACTGATATTAGTTTCTCATTGGCATTCGTAACTTCAGTCTGCTAACCCACCTTGGCAACCACGTCACCACCCCATCAAATTATTGACCCAACCGAAATGAATACTAGTTCGTCCATCGTGCAACCAAATCACCACAACGTAACCCCAATGAATTTCTTCTGAAGGTCAAAACCAACGTAAGTTGGCCAAGGTGGTTGCTCCGATTAAGGTATGGTGGCTCAGACACGTGGCAACGGCGAAATATTGAGAACTTTTCTGCAAAGTGGCCTGTAATTTGTTGTTATAGTATTATGTTGACATTTCTGCACCTTCTGTTTGCAGGTTGGTCTTATCTTACGTTCAATGGGGTTTGACAACTCCACCAGGATTTATCTTGCGGCTGGTGAATTATTTGGTGGTGAACGCTTTATGAAACCTTTTCGGTCCTTGTTTCCACATCTTGAGAACCACAGCACAGTGGACTCCTCTAATGAGCTAGGGGAGAACACACAAGGACTATTAGGCTCTGCTGTGGATTACATGGTTTGTCTTCTCTCTGACATCTTCATGCCTACGTATGATGGACCTAGCAATTTTGCCAATAATCTCTTGGGGCATCGCCTCTACTATGGCTTCCGCCCCACTCTCAGACCTGACAGGAAAGCTCTTGCTCCTATCTTTATCAATAGGGAAAAAGGGCGAACAGCTGGTTTTGAAGAGGCTGTTAGGCATGTGATGCTTAATACAAACTTTGGCGGGCCCCATAAGCGGGTTTCACCCGAGTCTTTCTATACGAATTCTTGGCCGGAATGCTTCTGCCAAACGTCATCTCTGAATCGTGCTGATAAATGTCCACCAGAAAATATTTTGGAGGTGTTAGAAAGTCAAATGCAGAGTGAGAAGACCAGTAACTCAGATCCCCTTCCGTCAAATATGACACTTATGGTAGATAAATAGGACAAATAGCGGATTATATGAAGATGGTCATGCTAAACTATCATTGATGTGAGGCTGTGATACCAAACTGGAGAAAGAAGCTGACTTTTGCCAGTTATCAGGTATTCTTTACGTCTGTGATTTGTGTCCCTATACCAACGTCCTTCCATAGTAAAATTTTTTTGGTTGGTGGTTCTTGAGAGACTTTTGGAATTACATTTTGAGTGTTTGTTATGAACTAGCACTTTGTCAAACGTGAGTTCTGTTATCCTGGGGATATTTTTAGAGCTTCATGTTATGCATTTCTTTATGGGTTTGCTAGTGGTCACTTTCTTTTTCTTCTAATATGGTTTACACCGTGCTTTATTGCATTGTATCTGGTTATTCACCTTTTATGTTTAATTCCTGTTACTCGGTCTGTTTCTCGTGTAATCTAAGAAGCACCGATGCCTCATATGGGTTAAGGTATGGTGTTCTTGTTAGAATTTTCTTTTATTTTATTTACAAATTCTTTTAGTAAAGCTTTAAAACTTTACTTTATTTTCTATATTTATGTTGGTCAATGTAGCCTATTGTATTAAACTTTGTCATAATTTTATTCATAATGTTTTTGACCGTTATTTATTATGTATGTAATCCGTAGTCTTGTTCTACTATACAAGGAGATCACTCCTACCATGGAGAATACACACATATGAAGACATATACTTTGATATTTTATATGCTCTCTACATTCTATATACTTTTGGTTTTTTGGGCAACTTGATTGGGCTAATTCAATAGTCTTCCTATGGACACACACATAGAGAAGGCAACGCTGCAAGCCTTGGGTTTTATCTTGGAGGATTTATCGATCGTTGGAACCTGTGCGTTGGGAGACGATAAAGCCTTTAAGACAGCGATTTTATCGCGACTCTCTCAGGCTAGCGTTAATTTACTTTAATTCTCTATATCTTGAAATTGCATGCTAGTTAAAATACTTGACAATTTGTTTATATATTCACATAATTGTATGCTTATAATATGCTTATTTTACATGTCTAATACACTTAGTTAGCCATAAGTTTTCGTTATTTTCATGGTTAGACAATTATATGCTTTAGTCATATTTTATGATCAATTGTTATGTGAAATTAACGTAGCAAATCCAAGCTATTTTCCAATAGTTCTACACCTACCGACACCTCGACATTTCTGGACACGTGTCTGACAGCTCTCATTAGTGTTCGAATTTTTTATTAATTGTTTAATTGTTGGACACCGTGTTGGACACCTCTTGAAGAGTGTCCACATGTATGGGGCCAAAATACAATTATTTAAACTTATTTCAAGGTCAGTTTGTAATAATTGACAAATCTGAAGCTTTTTTAAAAATGAACTTTTAAGCCAAACCCTAATAAGATTGACCTAGGAAAAGGTACCCTTCTTCTTTCTTTCTTTCTCTCTCATCTATTTCTTTTTTCCTTCTTTTTTGTTATCGAAAGCATCATAGCTTACCACACCAAATGAAGATCTCCGATCTCATTTAGACCCATTTGGCTATATAAGACCTCTCTTTCATGCCTTTGGTTGCATGTCTTTTTTCCTCCTTTCTTGTTACTATTGAGACTTTAATCTTGGGTACTGTTGTGACATTCAGCTGCTTTCTTTTTACGGACCTCCTTTCTTGTTATTGTCGAGACTATTTCATGTTATGTCTTTCTTTCTCATCCATTTTGAACAGAGTTCGGCTACTTCAATCGGTAATTATCTTTATTATATGTGGTATATGTAATATAAAGTAAAACTGTATTGAAAAAATTCAACAGTGTAAAAAATCTGGCCTTTTGGAATCTGCGGTGTCTAGTGTCCCGGTAGGTGTTGGTGTTGAACGCGGTGTCCGTGTTTGTGCTACCTAGGGTGTTATAGACGGCATGACCACATCTTGTGCTCTTATGTTTCTCACATCTCATACAATATGCATGCAATTTTGACTTGAAAAGAATTAAAATTTCCGGAATGAAATGCTGTTTTCCTTCTCATCTTCTTGGTGCTCCTGATTTTCACAAATAATCACGGGTGCATGCATCTTTCCTCGTACTTGTACTGGCAAAATGTGAGTAAACGTATAGAGGAGTATATACATGAGCATAGGTCTGTGCACATGTATGTGCGGGTATTTTTAAGTCTCCTTGCATTTGTATGTTTGTCTATGCATGCATAAGATAAGTGCGTTTTCAGAACTTTCTAGAAGCATTCCGTGTAAGCTTGCATGTTGAAAGTTTGACCCTATATTTTTGCAAGCAACATAACTTGGAATGTGCTGATTTTGCAAGTTGCATGATCAAATGACAAAGATGCGCAAAAAATAAATAGAGCAATATGTCCCTATCTTTTTGTAGAGCATCTGTATAATTAGATTTTGGGCCATAATTACAGGGCGTGGCTTTTTTTCTCTAATCAATTTAGACCAACATTTTTTTAGTGTCAAAAGTGGCCCCTATCTAGTGGGGTTGATGTTTCATTTGACAAGAACCTAGTCCCATTTTCCCCTTCCTTTCTGTATGCGGTTATGATTCATTGTTACCTACTGTATTTGAATTTTAACGTGCTGGGTTTTCAGTTCTACGTTCCAAACACAAAGGAGTTCTTCGGGGACGCTAAAGTATCACCTTTTCTGGTCCCCTAACACCTTGGAGAGAGAAATTTAACTGGCGATATGCATTCTGCAGCACACGATGGCTGGCATGTACTGAAGTTCTTCACGTCTTGTGCTAACATTCTTTGGATTGGCTGACCGTGTAAATGATTTGCATACTGTTTCTGTACGAAGATAAGTATACAAGCTGTACTGTTGGCATTATATTGTTACTTTTAAGGTATACTTTATATGTGCAGCATAATCCTTTGCACGTTGTATTGTATTGGCCTGTTTGTTTCACATAAAATGCTTCACCGAAACGTTTTCTTGAATATGCTTCCAGAAAATAGCAGTTCCCTAAAATATTTTCATGAATTTTATTTTTGCTGTTTGGGCGTTGCACAGAAAATGATGGAACTACCTATACTAAAAAAAGATATACTTTCCGCTGTTTTCATGTTGATGTGGGTGGGTAGGTGGGTGGAGTTGTGTGTATGTGTGGGTATCGGTTGGTGTGTGGGGGTGCATTAGGGGGTGGGGATTTGTGCTGGGGTGCATTCCGAGTTATGTTCCCCAGAAAAGAAAATAGAGATGCAAGCGCCGTATGAATTTCTTGATTGTCATTCTTGATTAATATAATGATAAATTGCTAAGTGGTGTTAGACATGCTCCTAATAGAAAATCATAGATGCGTATATTTTGCAACTTTTACTAGAGAACAATACGGGGCTTTTGGAGACACTAGTTACTCTCATTGTTTAGAGCTTGTTTTACTTTTCTTCAAATTGCTACACCCCCGGGCAACCAAATCTATCCCTCGGTAATGAAATGTACAGATGATTCTGTTGTGCCTCAATTGCTTTTTGGCCTGCGTTTTCCCTCTCTGTTTCCCCCTTTTTTAGGTGCTTTCCATGATCATACCGGAAAGTAATGCTGTTATTGGTGGTCGTGTTCGCAACCGTTGACTACTGCTCCTTCAAGACTTTTTGTTGACGTCAAGATCAAAAAAGTCAACAAATTTTACTAGCATAAGACTTTCAGTTTGCTGAGAATACTCTAGCAAAACCCCATGGCTGAGAAGCTCGAACGACGTTCGTCTAAAAATCTTGCCCCGGTATCTTGGTGATCTGGTGAGAGTTGTGGTGTTGGATTCCCGTTGGTTTCTTGCTTCTCTGGTTGTTTGTCTGTGGGTTATTGGGGTCGGTGAGTTTTTTCTCCAGCCTCCATGGATAGTTCTCCTTAGATTGGAGTGGTCACCTGCCTGTTGTCCTTTCATCGGTTGAGGTGGGCTAACACCCTTGTTGGGTATTTTCATGATTGTTGGAGTTCATCTTGTAATCTTGTGCAGTTGGTTGTCAACCAATGTTGGCAGCTTCAAGGGAGGTGGAGGTTGAATTTGTGGGGTGAGTTTCTCGCCTTCATTTCTTTGCTTCAGTTGATTTAGAATGCTTGTTAGTGGATGGCCCTTGGAATATTCAGTGCCTCGCTGATTTTTGCGCCGGTGGATGCCGTTCATGTGTGCAACCGGACTTCCGTCAGTGTAGTTATAGGTGTAGCTGTATGAAATTCCGGTGGAAATGTCTTTCATGAGGCGGCAGCGCTTCTTGGGTTGTATTTTGGGGAGGTGATTGAGGTTGACCAGTGATTTGCGGTTATTTCTTTCGCATACGATTGCAGATGGAGGCGGATGATTCCCTAGGGGCTAGGGCAGTATACGAACTGAGTTCGAGTCGAACAGAGGAGTGTTCAAACACGTTTGCTTAGTTTCAGGTTTTGTTTGTATTCGTGTTCGTTTATTCTTTAAAATTTTGTTCGAACATATTTGCGGTTCGTTTCACACAACTCGTATTCGATTCGAGTTTGTTCGTTTATTTATACGAACCAAACAAACTTAAACCTCGTTCAAAATAATTATTTCCAATCAGAACTACACCTTATTTGATTCAATTGTCTACTTGATTTTAGAGCCTTTAAACTAATATACTATAATTAAGTTATATGACTTTTGGGTTTGAAAAATATTATAATTAAGTTATTATCTAGACGAGCTATTCACAAATACATTTATGAATATTTTGGAATGTTCATGCTCGACTGGTTTAATAAACGAGCTCTAATATTTGTTCATACTCGACTCGTATATATTATACAAACGAACATAAACGAGTTCTTTGGAAAATGAACCACGAGCATTTCATCGGTTCATTTACAGCCTTACCTGAGAGTTGGTGTTTATCAAAAAACTGTGGGGATTACGGCCACGGCGTCTAGGTGGCTGTACAAGAAAAATATATTCCATCGAGGAGCAAGGCCAATATATTTATCGGGAGCTTTTGCTAAAAAAAAAAGTCCAAATATCTAGGCTCTTCAAGTAGTCTCGCTTTCAAAAGTCCACCAAATATTGCATTGGGCTAGCCATGACCCAATTGAAATTAAAGACGGTTATGTCCATGGGATGAAGTTAGATTTCTTTTGTATTTCTTTAATTAGATGTTATCGTGAACGTAATCAACGGTTGACTCTTTAATCAATCGGAAATATAAATTCACTTCACAGAATAATAAACATCGTTATATATATACAACATGATTTATTAGCACAACTTTTGACGCTAATCAATAGTGTGAAAATGTGTCATCAAACTTTGGCATGGCCGGTGGGACATATTCCTCCTATCTTTAGAAGTGTGTGTGTGTGTGTGTATATATATATATATATATATATATATATATATATAGCAAACAGTCATCCGCTACATTAAGGTTGGATAGATTTTTTTTAAGTCATCCGCTACATTATGTAGCAAACAGTCATTTTAATAAAAATACCCCCAGATCCTGTTCTTTTTTTTAAGAATACGAGTTTTTGACCTGACTTGTTGGAAGCCAAAAAATCGTCTGCTACATAATGTAGCGGACGACTTTTTGGCTTATAACAAGTCACATCTGTTCGCTACATTATCTCGCGAACGGGAAGGCAGTTTGTCCACCATCCGCTAAATAATGTAGCATACGGTGTGTGTGTGTGTGATCCATTGCTTGTGCTGACAACTTAAATGCGCGATCTGGCCGTCCATCCAGGCGGATGGACGGATTAGATTCAACTTTAAAAAAAAAGGGTCATCCGCTTCATTATCTAGTGGACGATGATTTTGACCAAAATGCCTCGACGGTATTTAATAAGCCGAAGGGATTCACAAACGAATTGGGGGGGGGGGGGACAGTATTGTAAATTTTACCATCCACTAAATTATGTGGCGAACGGCGAAGTTTACTAAAAAAAAATAGATCTAGCTGTCCATCTATATGAGAGCAGATCCACATCTACTGGTGAAAATCTCCAACACTTTGCCTAACCGCTACTAACAGTAGTGGTTAGCTATGCCCCCTATTTTTCTAGATTCCTTCATTATTCAAGATACATTCGGTTCGAATGGGCCCTAACCACTACTAAGTGTAACAATTAATGTACAAAATATCCAATCTGAGCCATCCACAACCACTAGTGGACAACCAGATCATCGGTGGAGAAATATATATTCCTAATTTCATAAGTCTTCTTCTTCTTCACTATCTTCCCAGCGACGTTAGCAAGTAGATCTGCGATTGGTGTGTCCTCAAGTCCTTGAATCTTCCAAAGAATTCTTTAAATCGTCCAATGAATCACGTAAGTTCACAAACTAATGCTTTTTTTTTTGTTGTATAATCTTGAATTTATGAGTATTGCACATGATTTTGATGATATGTAATGTATGAATAGATGTGTGTGTATATATATATATATATATATATATATATATATATATATATATTATACATGTGCTGGCATTGGCAAAGCTAGATTTGCCAACATTCGCTAGAAATTTCAGAACTTGATGTTTTTGCATAATTTCAGTTGCAAAAATGGCCTTTAACCTCGGACTCGAAAATCCCTCCGTATGACCAAGCAAACTATATTAGTACATCAATTTGGGTTATCTATTTATTTATTTTTAATTTCAATCAGGAACATTGTGTATTTGCTTATATACGAAAGAGGAAGACTTAATACAGTAGAAGAACCAGACAATTTAGACAGTGGAGGTTGAACAATCCACAGAAAAAGTTATTTCATGCAATTGGGTTGGGATTTTTATCTCTGGGGATATTTTTCTGCAGCATGACCGGACTTAATAATAAGTGCCCTTGTTGAACGGTAGAGAAATGAAACGATGTTGGAGAGATGACACTAACCTTAGAAGATGTAAGCTACATCGTAGGGTTACCCGTGACGGGACGACTGATTATTTTGATAAGATTGGACCGAAAAATAAGAGATTTGCTAGAGACTTCTTCGTTCAATACCCAAGGAGTTTGGGCATGGTAGAATAAAGTTGAAGTGGTTGGTAGAAACGTATAAGGCATTCTTGTTGTGGGTGATCGGGGCCATTCTATTCCCAACAACGAGGAAGAACATAGTGCACTACAAGTATTTAGCTTTTTTTTGTGTAATTTGCAAGAGGTTGGCGACTATGCTTGGGGTACAACTACACTTGCATACTTGTATCACACTCTGCACAAGGCAATGAGGCCTGACTGCAAAGCTATGTATGCATGCCTCTCATTGTTGCAGGTATATCATATAACCCCTTTTAATTTCGTCTTTGATAATTTTATATTAGTCTCTGCATAATAAATTTTGACCATACTTTACCTATTTAATCACTATAATTCAGGTGTGATCTTACGAACACTTGAGTATCGGTATACACCAACATAGGGAAGGAACCAAAAAAATCTAGCCTCGATTGTGCGTTTGGGAGTACAGTAGGATGAAGAGCCACTTCCTGAGGATAGATGATCCCCATCATAACATTGTCTTCTATTAGCGGGAGTTCGACTCACTGTCTTCGGACCAAATGTGTTGTGCACCGTACAAGAAAGTGAAGGCCTGAGACTTTTGACTCGTTCATCTTTAGACTATTTGGATTACAACACACTCTATTGTTTTATTGGGGGATCACAGAGTGGCAACTATTGGATCATGCCATGCGACATTTTGAGTGCCTGCAAGGGTTGCCAGCGACTGCCCAGATATGAGACCTAACAAGAACCCACAAAACGTCTCAATGTTGGGTAGGTGGATGCCCTCGAGCTGTACACTGGCGAGATTGAATTGTAGGAGTCCTGGCAGGACACATTAGCAGCCATTGTGTCGGAGCCCGGTCCGGTGGTCAGCATCGAGCAGTATCTGGGTTGGTACTACCGCATCACTCAGAGGAGAGTAACCTGTGTAGTGGGAAGGAGGCAAGAAATACCAACCTAGTGATGTAATTGATTAGCAGAGACCATTCTAGCTCGTAAGTTTCCTATTTAGTTTCATGTAGCATTTGATCTCGTACAAGTTTCCTATTTAATTTCATGTGGTGTTGAAAGTTACTTATGACCTAACTCGATGTAGGTTGATGCCTCGCTCCCCTTTTTCCAGAAACTAAATGAGCGGAAGGGTCTTCTAGATGCCATGGGGGGGGGGATCTTCACTCCCAGGTTGAGTATTTGACGCATAGTTGAGGTGATTTCGTGAGGGGTTACATGGGACAGCCTTTGGGCATGAACCCGAAAAATGGCATATCCCTCGAGGCATCTTTTAGGAGTGAGCGAGGGAATGAGTGGTCCCTCGGGGCAGGGAATGGGTGATGCTTAAGGCAGCCTTGGGGTATAAGCCAGGGAATGGCTCATTAGGACAAGTGGAGTCAGCCCTCATTTGATTTGCTTAAGGACTCAGAAGTTACACTAGATCCCTGCAGTTAAGTCACACAAGATTTTGACTTCGCGAACTTTAACTTCTTAGAGTCACTGCAACTCGGTGTTCCGGACCTTCAGCTTTGGGCCTTGGGATACCTGAAGAGCCTCAAGGACAACAATATCCCTCTTATCCCAAAGGTCATCCGTTGAAGTCCCTGAAGCTGAAAAAACATGCCTTGGTCCATGACCATTGGTTTAGTGGGCCCCCTCAATTACGCTCTCAACATTTTGTTTAATCTAGGAAGCTTGATTACTATATAGCATGGGACATAATGTCCACCCTAAAGTTAGGTGCTTGATTGGAAGATACAGTATTGAATGCCTGCATCAAGCTTCTGGCGTGTAAAGAGAGGGATATGGGATATGCGTATCCTTGAGTTTTGATGTTTGGCGCGCTTTTTAGTTCTATGCTCCGTGGAGAATGGTGACAGTGGTGTGATATGAGAGGGAGGAAATCATTGTTGAGCTAGCCTCAGCCTAAGTCGTTACTTAATATTTCAAGAATTCTTTTATTTCGATGAGCTTCTGCTGAGCGGATGTCTTTCTAGTACCCTACATAGACCACAACCACTTGAATTTGCTTTGCTATGAACCATCGGTAATGAGAATTTCGATCTTCGAGAGTCTCCATAACGATACGCAATGGATGCTTCTAAAGGACCTTTTCAAATAATAGTTAGGCTATGGTGAGCTTTGCATTTGTCTTTATAGTTTTTCATTTTCTTAACTTAATCACTGTAATTCGACTCTCATAGCTTACATTTCTTTTACAACTCTGCAAGATTTGTTTTCTGCCATGCATCACAACCTCTGTGGGCTTAAAGTATCGGCAAGGCCGAAACTCGATATAGTTCTGAAGAGAAATAGGCCCATGCAAAGGAACGACTCAAACCGCGGTGTCCTTGTGTTGTACATGGACTACATTTGTCGGTTCGAGAGCCTCAAGAAGGCCGACTGGAGCCAAGACGACATAGAGAACTTTAGATATAAGATAGCTTGACAAATTTGTAAACCTACAAAAGTTAGGTATATTGTAAATCCTGCTAAACCAAGGGCCGGCGATAATATTGGACGCATGTTTCTATGTAACAAAATAGTATTTGATATGATTATTTAGCATATTCTTTCTAGTATTTGATTGTTTGATGTGATTTGCATATCACTTGTGTTTATGGTTTGAGTATTTCTTTTTGGATGTGGTGCATTATAGTTGAGTATCGCTCTTGAGAACGTAGGAGGTGTGTGGTTGTTTTGAAAATGGTTGAAACATGTTGATGGTTGGTTGAAAATAAAGGAAAAATTGATTTTGAGGACTACTTTACCATCCGCCACATTATGTAGCGGGAGTATAGAAGATTATTATATTTTGCTCCACCATTCGCCACATTATGTAGTGGCGATTAGGCTGAAAGATTTTTTTGGGCTTTTTTGTTCTCTCCAAGTGTTGGGAACTAGAAGCTCAAAATTTATCTAGGTATTGGAGTGCCATGTTTCTGCTCCACCGTCCGTAACAAAATGTGGTGGACAATGGAGCAGTTTATTATACTATTCTCCACCATCCGCTACATTATGTAGCGGATGGTTGGGCAGAAAGCTTTTTTTGGGCCTTTTTTTTTTTCCCTCTCTCTAAGTGTTCGGAACTAGAAGCCTGAAATTTTTCTAAGTGTTAGAGTGCCTGGTTTCTGCTCCATTGTCCGCTACATAATGTAGTGGACAATGGAGCAGTTTATTATAATCTGCTCTATTTTCCGCTACATAATCTAGCAGACGGTTGGGCAGAGTGCTTTTTTGGGGCTGTTTTTCTCTACAAGTGTTAGGAACTAGAAGTCCAATTTTTTTTGTAATTTTGGAGAGCCATGTTTCTGCTCTACCGTCTGCTACATAATGTAGTAGACAGTTGGGCAGAGTGCTTTTTTGGTGATGTATTTTCTCTTCAAGTTTTAAGAAGAAGCCCAAAATTTTTCTAAGTGTTGGAGTGCCTGCTCCACCGTCCGTAAATATAGTGGATAGTATAGCTTTATTATAATATGCTCTAATGTTTGCTATATTATGTAGCGGACGGTAGAGCATACCATTTTCTTTTAAAAGCATGGCAGTTTGGCATGTTCAAGTGTTCTGCTAATACACAACTTACCAGAAGTACCGGAAATTGGTCACTCGAAGAGTACATTAAAAGATGGCAGAGAACACAATTCGTGAATAACCCAATTTTACATCTAAATTGATTATTAATAAAAGAAAATATTAATATAAGGTCCACAATTTAAATATAAAGTCCATAGACTAAAGGTCAACTTCATCTTCTTCGGCATCATCTTCATTCCCGTCTTGCAAGTCACCTGGACTTATCCCTAGTACCTTGTAATGTTTCGCTTGTCATAGTTGGTCATTTTTTTTCACAATGAACACGTTCTCAGCTTCTTAAGTTAGGTTGCTTTTTCAATAGAGCTCTTCATCTGTGTAGATCTCTTGCAGCCTTTTGTTTGCGATATAATTGGATCCAAATGCCGGATACCATTGTCTTCTTCCTCAACTGGCTCATCATCTTTTGAGCCCTGTGTAAGAATGTCGTTAGTGTCAACCACATTGCTAGTTGAAGCTACTTCAAATTGGTCGACAATGAGATCTTGCTTTAGTGCTAGATCATAGAGATATTTATATCCGACCATTGTAGCAGAGCCCTTTACGAACAAACGTGTAAACATTGTCACCATATGATTATACGAAAATATTTTTGATTCTTTAAAGTCAGTATATCGATGCTCCAAAAAAGCAGCGGTACCATATAACCTATTTACAACCTTAGTCTACTGTGACAAGACATATTTATCTGGAATTGCCTTGATATTTTTTGAGTGAAATACGGCAGAACGTGCCGACACAATTTGCTATGAAACTCAAACTTCTTGCAAACACATGTCACCATATACGTCTTTGTGTCATGACTGACCTTATACAATCTACGCACTTTCTCAGGGGCGGGGCCGTTTATCAACGAACAAACCTTGTATTTATCTGTAGACTTTTCTGTCACCTTGTTTATATTGTATCGTCCCGATTTTTGCAGCTCTAATTGGTATTGCATATAAATCTCCTTCGTATATACTTCTATACTATTCACCTCCAGCGTGGTCTTAAGCAACCTTCTTCTTTGTTTGTACATGCTTACAAAATCCGCAGCCCTTTCTTTCATGAATATTTGTGCAACTGCTTTTTGGGCATTTATGACAAAACTCTTCAAATTTGTACCTGTACCTACATATCTATCAAACAACACATTCATAGATTCACTCCTACCCACAGAAATATACCTTCTGGTGCGAAAACACTAATCCAATATTCTTTGAGCTCATATAAGTGTTAGAGCCACTCGTGGTCTTGCAATGAGTAATCTTAACAAGTTTTTCCTACCTCTTTTTAAATTCCTCAATCGTTAACGACTTGTTAATGTACTTGTCAAAATCTTGTCTAAAGTCTAGATACTTTGCATACACGTGATGTAGACGTTCACGGTATTTGTTGCTTATGTGCCAAGTGCACAATTTGTGATGAGTATCTAGGAAGATGGTAGCAAGATCCTTCTTCATGGCCAAATCTTGATCGGTGATGATAATTTTGGGTACTTTGTTCTTCATAGATTCTAGCCACATCTTAAAGAACCATACAAAAGAACTTTCGCTATCAATCCTTAACAATGTGAACCCAAATAGGATAGAGTCATAACGATGATTAATGCCTGTGAAAGGAACGAATGGCATCAAATACTTGTTGATACAGTGGGTGGTGTCAGAAGTCACAACCCCAAATGTTGACAAGCACGTCTCGAATGACCAACGACCCAAAACATTGTGGTAACTCAGTGCTCATCATCAAGATTATACTCACAATTACATAGGTTCGTCCATTTGCATCCGATTCAATAGGCTTATTGTGGATTGAGTATAATTTATATCAAATGCGGCTCGTTCTCTGGGCTCAGACTGTGTTACGAACTTCTGTCATGTTGAAATTCAAATCATGAATTCTTCCAGCCTATTTAGCAAGAACATTATCAATGTCAGTAGGTCGTATTTACGCGTTACTCATTGTGTAAATCAAGCTCCTTGTGACATTGCTCATCTTATTGTGTTGATGTATTTGATTCATCTTTGAAGGTGCTACTAACGGGTGATTATGCACCAATTCCAAGCTAGTAACAAATTAATGATCTTATGGGTTTATGGCTTACAAACATCTTGACCTTGCAATCGTGCACGCAAAGAAGTCCCGTCTTCGAGGCGTATATCCCACTTCATCATCATGACCTACATGTGTCTCATTTTGCAATGGGTGTTTACTCCTATGACACTCATATAACCCGGAACATATTTGCCTTATTTTGACACTTGTTCTAGTTGTCTTGATTCTAGTGCCAAAACCAACCCTTAACAAATACGCTCGAAAACATTCTTCGGCTTCTTCCAATATTTGAAATGCTCGTCCTAGATAAGGGTCACTAGCATCTACTGGTATGTTCAAGCTTTACACAAAATCTGACATTGTGAAATAAGACCTACGCAGAAATGACGTATGGTTAAGTATCAAATTGAAACATTTTTTTAGGCATGCAAATTGATTACAAAATTATAACCAACAAATCAGAATTTAAATATGAGTACACTAATTTAGCATGCCAAATACAACAAATATAATCTAAAAAAAATTATATGCACTTGACCATGGTATCCATTAAGACATATAAACTTCACCACGTTACCCATAAAAAATAGAAACATCTAAAAGACGCTACATAGACAACAATAAGCCTTTGAGATCATAAACTTACCTTCCTTGAGTAGAGCTTGGAGCTTGGTTGCTTGAAGCTTAGAACTTGGAGTGGTTGAAGAAAGCTAAAAATGGAGGCAAGTGGAGCTCAAGATATTGAAGATGTTAAATAAGGAAAGAAGAGCTGACACTTTGGGTATATCTGCCTTCCCATTCGCGAGATAATGCAACGGACATTAAGGGGACATATGTGACTTGTTGGCAGCCAAAAAATCATCCACTACATTATATAGTGAATGACTTTTTGGCTGCCAACAAGTTAGGTCAAAAAGTCATCCGCTACATAATGTAGCAGACGGACACTGTTCTACAAAAAGGACGGAATCTGGAGTTGTTTTGGTCAAAATGACCATCGGCTACATAATGTGGCTGAAAATTTTATTTATTTATTTCTTTGAAAAAAACTAGATCTGGTCCGTCCATCTTTTAAGGATAGACGGCCAGATTGCGCTGGCAACTTAGCTGAAGTTACCTGTACGAGCATCGGATCAGCTCCCATATATATATATATATATATATATATATATGAGAGCCGATCCACATCTACCTGACTAGTCGTCTGGCCGTCCACGTGTGAAAGTGGACGGCTGAGATTCCCTTTTTTTTTTTTCACTTCTCGCCTAACCGTTAATAAGAGTAGTGGTTAGACATTTTCCTAAAATGGCTCTCGTGCCCACCAACTCCACACATTATGAAATCTCAATTCTCTCTCTCTCTCTCCCTCCCTTTCCACAAATCTATAATGGGTCAACTGCCTTCAGCGTCTCCCTCCTCTACCGCCGCGGCAATCATACTCATCACTCCACCACCGTACACAATCTACGACCATTGTAGTCATCAATCACTGCTGCCGTCACAGCCGACCCACTGCCTATCTTCACAGCTCAACCTCTGCGGCCGTGGATCCCATCTGGCCCATTACAGAACCTCCACGGTTGTAGAACCGTCACAACCACGGTCGTAGAACTGTTGGCAATAATTAATCACATCCGCGACCAGCCTTCGTCGCAGCCCTGCCACCGTCTTCCCTACAGTTTCATTTTTATTTACAGATTTGTTACAAGTTTTTTTGCAATTGATTAAAGGTTTGAATTGATTAAACCAATTGATTAAAATTTGTATTTGTCTAAGGTGCAGTGGTGTTGTGCCGAGTGGTGACCGTGGTGTGGTGTTGGTGTGTTTGTTTTACTTAAATTTGTGGTGGTTTTGGTTGGCAGTTGGATGGTTATGGTTGGTGGTTGTGGCTGACGGTTTGGTGTTGGAGTTGGAGTGGGGGTCGTTGCTAATGGATGTGGCTACTAGTTGATTGGGTGGGCAGTGTTCTCTTGCGCGATAAAGCCACAGAACCGAAGAGAGAGAGGGATATAAATAACAAAGAAAGAAACGTCAGAAGAAAGGAAATACAAGGGTTTTGCTAATCGCTACTAAGTGTAGCGGTCAGCAGCTATATTTAATAGTGGTTAGATAGTTTATCTTGTCTTGATAGGCGTGACAAGGAGTCTTGGGAGGTGCGCGACGGACATTTTAGACACAATTTTTAACTGTTACAAAGAGTAATGGTCAATGGAATCTCATCCGTCCACTTTCACACGTGGACGACCAGATGACTATGGAGAAATACTTATTTCTCCATCGGTAGATGTGGATCAGCTCGATATATATATATATATATATATATATATATATATATATATATATATATATATATATATATATATATAGGTTTTTAATTTTGCTATTCTTTTTCCATCAATCCAACCTGTTCTGGCTGGCATTGACGCGTAATGAGTATAATAGGGGGAAAAAAGTGTGACTATAGCAGAACGAAAAAAAAGAAGAAAGGACAATCCTTCATTTCTGCTGTTGAGGGGTCTTGATCCCTTGACCTCATGGTTAATGATGAAGAGTCCTTACCGCTGGGCCCTAATGCATCTTCTTTTACTACAACGGGCTATGATGGCACACGTGATGCGTGTGCAAACATGAAGTTATTATTATAATATTTTTATAATATCAAGCTTGATCTTTAGAATATAATTTACCTATATTTTTAATAAATTTTAAATTATGAAGAGCAAAAATAAAGTTATTAAATTAAAATTTGTTAAAAATCAAGTATGATATATAATGGATTTAAAATGAGAAAATCAACATAGTCTTAAAGTTGTTATTTACTATTTAAGTTTTTGTTTTTTGCAATTTTTTTGAACAATTCTCTTGTTATGTCAGGTATCATCATACTAAGTTAATAGTTATGTTACTCCAGAAGATATTATACCAAACAATGTTTTTTCCTTAATAAGTAGTATAGGTAAACAAAAAGATAAATGAGCCGTAATGCCATCAGCTAAATCAAGTAAACTTAAAAAAATTGTTTACTTGATTGGCCGTATGTGGCCATAAAATATTTTTCATTTCTTTCGATCTTTTTTTGCCATATATTCGTGTTATTAAGATTGCATTTTTTTATTAAAAAAACAAATTATGACTACCAAAAGAAAAATAAAATGTAATATATTTTTGTTTCTTTCAAGTAGTAACTTATATTTATGAGTGTTAGGCTGGAATGAAATCACTATCATAAAATCAAAATTCACGTTAGTGATTCGATGGAAGGAAGTGATAACATTCAAGGATGTATTACAATCATGCAACACTGTAACCACTGGCCCGAAGATTGCCTGGCCAACAGGCTCATACCCCTTGGGAAAAATGTTAAGACCAAAAGTACCCAAGTGGTCAGCCCCTACAGAATAAAGGTTATGGCCATAAGTGAGAATTCTGAACCAGGTCGGCATTCAAGACCAAATGATAAATGTAAAGATAACTTCTCTAAAGACAAGCTTGCTCGCCTAGAAGCCCAGATGGCCCATCAGATGACTGTGATGATGGCGCAGATAGAGAGCCTGATAGTTCAATTATCGAAGGCTATCGTCAAAAAGTTATCATCCCAACATGACAAATCAAGATGTCATAATCAAGCAAAAGGCTCTATGGCCGTAGGACCAAATCGAATAAGAGGTGATAGTTATGTCAACCATAGCTCCCAACCTTTTGGCACATCATATCCAGAGGCCAAGACAAGTCAAACCCGCAATCCTTATGTTGGAAGGGGCCTTAAACAACATCACCTGTCTACTGGAAGTTTGGACCTGCACCTCTTATCCTACATTGATAGTGTAATCTAAAGGGAAACAAGGAAAGCCTAAGATGACACCACTCACACTGTCAGCTTGGTAACAAAACCATACCCGTCCTGTAGACCAAGTCCCCTTTCCACCCACCTTCACTCAACCAAACTTTTGAAGGTTTAACGGTATTTCATTATTCGTCTAGCCCATTTACGCGAAAATAAGCTTTTATGGCTACAACTCTTTTGTGTAATCCTTGGAGGGACCTGTTTTCATATGGTACTTCAATTTGCTAGAGGGGGTCGATTCTTGACTTGGACACCCTGATTGGGAATTTTACAACCAATTCAGTATATGGAACGACGAGTGAGTATGGTGGAGCTGATTAATACAAAGCAATGTGACAATGAGTCGGCATCAGACTTCATTGCAGGATGGCAAGCTCTCACTTTTAGGTGTTCTCATAACTTTAGCCAAGGAGAAATGTTACAAATGTGCCTATATAATTTTAAGCACGTACTCTTAATACACCTGTTATCTCAGACCTCTGATGGTTTCAATGACTTGTGCACTAGAGCGCATGATCTTGAAATGCACCTTGGCCAAAAGAAGACATCGTCTGAAGCGGCCAAAAGAGTCGAGACCGCAGTTATACAAAAAAATAACTCGCCACTGACAACAAAAATGATGTTGAAAAGAGATTTAATAGGCCTTCCTTGAAAGAAAGAGTATCAAGGAAATTTTCTTTCCTTGAGGAATTCATCAAAGAACTCTTCAATGAGTTGTTGATGGAAGGCCTTATGACTCTGCTGAAGATTAAAAGGCCCGAGGAGGAAGACAAGAGTGATAATCTTAACTATGGTCCTTATCATTGCGTCATCAATCACCCGATTGATAAGTGCTTTACCTTAAAGGAGAAGATCCAACACCTAATTGATGAAGGGGATATAGTCATCCTTGAAGTTGAGAAATATTCAGCAAATACGGTCACTTCAATGTTATGCCCTGAAAAGAGTTGTGAAACTTCTTTAACATTATTCGTGGAATTATACAAACTTATACTAATAAAGAGGATAAGGAACAAATGCTTAACAGAGATAAATGCACAAAAGAAGGTGTTAATAGGACTCTAAACAAACTTTCCATGTCGTAAAAGGGAGAAAGTCAGCCTTACAGATGCAATCTCAACAAACATCATATAACACATATTTCAAAAGGTTGGTGAAAAATCAATTCAAAACTATTGTGCTGCTATGATGTGTTCTCGCGAAATGGAAAAACTATATCAAAGGACCCAATTGTGATCACTCTCTTCCTTTGGATAAGGTCCCCTGGCAAAATCGATAAACTGGTAGTTTTGGCGCAAGATACTTTTTACAAGTCTGCGCTAACAAAGAAAATATGCATGCACTCTTCCATGAAGGTTTCACGGCCTATTTCATTAATGGTTAAGCTGAACATGGATGAGAGCTATTACAAAGAGTAGTCCAGAAAAAAGCATTTGGGTGCATGAATCGTCGACTTATAAATGGGGTCTTGACACTATAATGACCATCTCGCGATGTTCTGAAATGAAAAGAGGACTCGTGCATCGGAGGAAAAATGTCACAGAAATTTGTTGGTACCGCATCAGCACATTATCGTTCCTTCCCTTCATCCAGGAAGATTTTTTTATGATAAAGGAAATGAACATTAGTACACTATCAAGCATATTCCGGACACACAAAAGATCGACTTTGCATGTGAAGAATGCACCTTATACTGCCATTTAGTGATGTTATGCATCTTGAGGTAAGTAAGAAATCTTGTTCAACAATTTTTCTTTCTTAGAGGAGCAAAAAAGAGAACTAAACAAATATATAGCCCACTAGGCTAAAAACCCTAAAAGGGGCGATATAGGCAAAAGTTAGGAAGCAAAAAAAAAAAAAAAGGCCCACTAAGCTTGAAACCTTGAAAAGGGGAGTCTAGGCAAAAGTTAAGGCACAAAAGAAATTTTTTTTTTGAACTATGTAGAGACTTGATCCTTCAGATACGTAGGAAGCTTGGGGCATATTCCTCAGGTTTAGTCATAGCAATATTTTGAAACAAAACAAAAAAGGATGAGAAAATATTTCTTCTTGTAAAAATAGTTGAACTACGTGATTCCTTCGGGTACGTAGGCAGCCTGGAGTATATTCCTCAGGTTTAGTCACAACAATCAAAAGAGCATTTGTTTCCTATTAACCAAAAAGAAAAAAAGGAATTCTTGAACTATGTCCGTTAAATGTACATATGCAGCTTAGCAATATTCCTAAGTTCAGTCGCATCATAAAACAAAATCTCTTTGAATTTTTTTTGAACAGCGTGATGATCCTTCAAGGGCAGCGAGGGGCATATTTCCAAGTGCAAATCTAGGGAAATTTTTTTTTTCCAAAGGAAAATGAATCTTTATAATATATGTTTTCGAGTTGATCTACATGACTTTGTCCTTCGAGAACGTAGACATCTTGTATCACATATCAAAGGTAACTTGGCACGTATTTCTTAGGTAAAAGAGGAGATCAAAGAAGGGTTAGAAAGTACTGCAACGACTCAAGCCTCTTATCGAAGAAAGACCAAATGAATATACGAGTTAGTCACTAACATCATGGGGAAAAAGGAGAAATTTTTGTCATGGAAGCATAAAATTGTCACCAAGCTACTGCTAAGATGGTTTGCTGCTCGGAGCATTTGGATTGATGGAGAGAACTAGAAAAAGCTAAGCTACCAAATCAGTTGTGATCCGGTCTTTTAGCAAATACAAAAAGCCTGAATTACATGGACATTTTGTAATATCCTGAACTTCGGGAGCTGATTAAATAACCATCTGGACTCCGAAAAAATTACGGATGATAATTTTGAGCAACACTCGAGTGTCAGTAGAGTATCAGAGCTTAAAAGAATTTTAGGACAAAAAAATAATTTTAAAAATTTTAGGGACATTTTCATAATTTTGACAAACTTTGGGGGTATAATTGTAAATTAATGTTTCTAGGGATGAAAACTAATAAAATGAATGCAAGTATATAATTGTGATACCCTGAAAATACCAAAAAATTAATCTAGCCGTGAATTAGATTAATTAAAGGAGGCTACTTTTATTAAGTAGTCTTATGTGGGTGACAACCAAGTGTTAGGGAGCTAAAGATGGGGTTAGTGTGGCCTTAGGGGTCAAAATATAATTTTGAAAAGTTAAGGGGAAAAAAATATAATTTTAGAAAATATAGTGAACGAGAAGCATATTTTTATTAATTAGCTTCATTGCGATGATAGTGAGGTGTTAGGAGGCTAAAGGAGGGGTTATGGTGATTTTGGGGTCAACTTGTAATTTTCCAAAGTCGAAGGGTCAAAATGCAATTTTGGAAATTGGAGGGGTCAAAGTGCAAAATTTGAAAGTTTGTGAAATGTGTCACAAGTTGGAGAAATCAGATCATGCATGATGGCCACCTCTTGGTTGTTTCAAGCTGACTCAAAGTTGGAAAACATATATTATTATTGAGATAAATTAAATGGAGTTACATATAAAAGGAAGTTTGTGGGGTGAAATTGCAAATAGAAGAAAGTTATGAACATGAATAGTGCATGAATAGTAACCTGTGAAGAACACAGCAAACAGAGGAGGAAAAAAATGGAGAAGAAAGAGAAGGAAAAGAGGAAAAAGGAAGAAGAAGGAAATGAAGGAAAGAAAGTGGAATCCAAACCCTAACGGGGTATGATTTTGAACTAAATTCGTGAAAATTGGATGACTATATTTGTGTATATGTTATATATATATATATATATATATATATATATATATATATATATATATATATATATATATATATATATGTCATGTATACATATATTTCCAAATCCGGTTGAATAATCTGATTAGGATAAAGGAATCGTGATGAAATCTTGTTGGAATTATGTACATAAGACCCTAAATCAACAAGGAAAGAGAAAACAAACTAGGGTTTTGAATTGGGTTTGATTTTAGTGTGTGTGGGTGTGTGTTTCAGTGGGTGTTCTTCATCCATGGTGGGTTTGATTTGAATTGCGGGTGTTTAATTAAGTGTAATTGTGTTAACCGAATGAAGTTGAGGTTTTAAAGTGTAGTGTAATGAAAATTTAGTGGTTTAGGTGTATAAAACATGATGGAACCATGCGGGATTGGGGATGAAAATACCCAGATGTGCCACGGCTAAAGGAGGAAGAAGGCTGTGTGTGTGTTTAAGATGTGTTAGTGTATGTGATAATCTGAATAGTAGATGTTATGGTTGCTAAAAGTGAAACTTTAACAAGCAGATTCTGATCCGAATTTTAAAAAATATCTCGGGTCAGATTTAGCCAAAGTACAAAAAAAAAAAAACCCTAATTATTTTTAAGAGACCTACATCGTAGAAAAATTTCAGATTTTTTTGAGGGTTGGAAGGGGTAACACATACAGAAACTTTGAAACTTTGTAGTGTAATTTAAAATACCAAACTAGCTTGATTTCGTGCGAAACTTTTATGAGAATCCTAGGATGTTGGGAAGTTCAATTTCCCAGGACTTTGGGCTATTCCGAAGTCGTTAGCTATTTTTGGCCGAAAGGGCTTTTAAGCGCTCGGTCCGGACACCGATTCAGAATTTTTGAGCGAAAATTTTGTAAAATACTTTTTAATCCAAGAATAAATTCAGGAGGCTTAAATTAAAGTTTTGAAGTACTTTTGAGATTTTTTTGATGTCAGGAACCCTCAGGGACATTTTGATAATTTGCCACTAGGAGAGGGGTATTTTGGTGATTTTCTCGATAAAGTTTTTCAAAGGACTTTTTAGTCCAGAAAGAGTTGTAAAACACTTGAAAGGTTGTTTTGAAGCAGATTTGGAGTGTTTGAGTGGTAGTGAACTGCCAGGGGGTATTTTTATAATTTACCATATTGACGCCAAAATTTAGGAAACGCATGTAATTCAGCGTTCGAAATGGTGTGAAGTGAGGAATGATGTTAATACGTTGAAATAATGATATAGTGACTATTGCTAATGCGTTGGTAAGCTAGGTTAGGGATTCAACAATTGTTGGATCGGATTAACAAGCTGTTGTAAGAAGCTATAAATGATTAAATGGGAAGGGGTAGAATTGGGAGTGCGTATATGTGGAATGATTTCTAACGAGCAGAGTATTATTTGATTAGGTGATGCAGCTCGTTGCGATCAGAGATTACGAGTTGCTTCGGCTATAAGTCAATTAGGTAAGGACAATGCGGTTCTCAATGCTAATTCATTGTTTCGATTAGCATGCCATGTTGATGACGTGTTGTTGAATTCTTGTTGTTATGATTGGTCACCGGTAGTCATTGTGACCGGTATACGCATATTTGAATTGTGCTGTTGAGGACTTAGGGTAGAATAAATTCCCACAATCCACCCCATTGATAGAATTTATTGAGGATGATGGGTTTCCTCGTATGCTATGATTCGATTCGATTAGCATACTTGAAGTTGATGATGGTATTGCGTAGGGGTTATCGCGTGGTTGTTGTGTGATGTCGGCAGTTATTGATAGCCGATATCTCTTCTCTTTGAGAACACTATTGAGGACTTGTGGCAAACTTCTCTTGAGTCCGCCCAGTCGTTGATGATGATGTTGTTGAGGTCGTTGCGTGTTGTTGTGATATGTCGGCACTTATTGGTAGTCGACATTACTCTTATGTAAGAACATTGTTGATGGCTTGCAGGAATCTTCTCCCAAATCTGCCCTGTTGATGATGTTACGTTGAACTCTTGTTGTTAGGTCTGAACACCGGTTGATCTTTTGATCCGGTATTCCTTGTTGAGCTGTGTTGTTGAGGACATAAGGTGAAATAAATTTTCCCTTAGTCCGCCCCGTTGAAGAAGTCCTGCTGCTTCGTTGTAAGATGGTTAGGGAAAGCATTTTAGATGAGTTTCCCGTCGTGTTGACAATGTCTCTTCTATTTATTTGAGACTGAGATGAACATCCTGTAAAATGGGACATCAATATGAGGAGGATGTCCTATGAATTATGATCACTGGCCAAAGAGCATGAATGTCGCTCGAGCAGAGTTTGTTGTGTCGGTCGAGTCCTGTCCGTCGTGTCCATGTGCATTGCTATTGATTTTCTTTTGATGTTGATGATTTGTATTTTAATGATGTTTATCTTTACAACCTTAGATTTCGGGTACACTTGCATAGTCAGTCCTTAAAGCCGCTCAGTCTAACGAAAGAAAAATTATCTTTTGAGAAGTTATGTTGATGCTGAAATTTATTGACTACTCTTGATTCATTGATATCGTTGAGATGATTATTATTTCT
The DNA here is from genome assembly GCA_033070095.1 of Escallonia herrerae. NCBI lineage: Eukaryota > Viridiplantae > Streptophyta > Magnoliopsida > Escalloniales > Escalloniaceae > Escallonia > Escallonia herrerae. Next base: position 47,232 of record JAVXUP010003189.1, on the reverse strand, counting down.
CCGAGTCTCTTGAATCATTTGTACACGATACCCCTCGTGTTGTCTTTACTGGGCGATTTGCGCTCATTCCTTATGTTGTATTGTGCAGGCTATAAGGTTGATCAAGAAGAACCCTCTAGAAAACAGAAGAGAAACAAGTTAGAAAAGTTGAGCAAGGGGATCAGTTCTGTGAGGTGAGACCAGCTAGGAATGGTGGGAAGAAGATTGCGTTGCGAGATAGGTTGTTAAGAGTCCTACGACTACAGTCGTATATTAGGTTGTAAACATTCATGTTGTTTAAAGACCTGAAAGTCTTCCGCTGCAGTATGATATATGTTTGTAAGAATTTTTTTTTTGTAAAGACGCATTTTGGAGCGTCTATTAATGATGTAGGAGTATGAGGATGTAATGCTCTATATTCAGCACATGGTTTTGAATGTGATTATGATCGATAACTCAACCCAGTAATGTCACTTGGGTTGAGGGTGTCACAATAATATATATTTTCTGTGATGTAATCAAATTAGGAATGGTTAGAACAATTTTGGGGTTTAAATGTAATTACATGAAGTTTGAAATTATTTTGCAATTATGAAAATTCTAGGGGCTAGATTGCAATTTCTAAAAGTTGGTACTTATATGTCAAGAGTTGAGAAATCAGGCCATAAATACCTGCCACCTCCTATTTATGTTAATATGACTCATCTAGTCAACTTATAAACTACTCCGTATGAGATAGAATCTTTAAGGATAAATAAAAAAAGAAACACACACACACACACACAGAGGTGAACAGTATTCGGCCAAAGAAAACAGGGCCAAGAAGGAGCCAAACAGAGAGAAGAAGAAGAAGAAGGGTTCGGCACGGAGAAAACAGGGGAAGAGAGAGAGATTGAGAAACCTTGCAAGGGTAATCTCTTTACCCCTTTTAGTGTGCTAAATTTAGTGCAATTATGTGTTTGTGTGTATAAGTGGGTGTGTGTTTCGGTAGTACAGTACGTGCTAACATTGCCTGTAAATGTAAAGCTCTAGTGGTGAAGAATAAAATAAACTTTTTCCATTTCTTTATTCGAATTAGAGATTTAGTGTTGAGGAACTGTTGGGAATCCTAGCAGGAAGCTTGTTGGGAGTACAGCATGTGTTTTCTTGAATTTTGAAGAGGAAATAGTTGATGAGGGACTATTTCCCCTTTGGAATGTGCTAAATGGCACACAGGTGCAGCTCTAAGCTTTGAGGGACAAAGTTGATTATATCATCTTGCTGCATTCATTGAATTTTGATATGCAAAATGTGCTTATTTGCCTGAACTAGTTCACTTCAACTTCAAGATGTGTTTTTCCATTTCCTTGTTGGAGGCAATATTGGAAAATGCAGCTTACTCTCTGTTTCTTACAATGATGTGAGGTAGGAGATGAGGTGTACGGTTTTAAGGTGTAAAAGTGTGTTTTTATTAGATTAATGTGACAGTGTATAGTGTGTGATTCGGGTATGTGCATGTGTGTATTGTGTGTGTGCGCGCGCGTTGTAAATATGTGTAAGTGTGTGTTAATGTGTGGGAGTGAGTGAGGGTGAGAAATGTATGAGGTTTGTTTGTTCCGGAAGGGTGTAGTGGAACTGCTGGGTTTTTTCTGTGAGGAAGAAGATGCTGTGAAGAGAGAGGGAAAAAGCTGTGATTTTAAACTTTGTACTCAAAAGTGTCGCTATAAGTCCCAGCAGTCCGATGCCCGATTTTTTAAATCTATTTCCAAGCTTATTTGGACAAAGTACAGAACAGTAACTCCCATTATTTTTATGAGATGTATCCTCTGAAATTTTTCGGTGGCCGCGAAGGGCATAACTTAGGGTACCGATTAGAAGAAATTCTCGATTTAATTGGCATATTAAACCAAGTTATTTTAATCTAAAAATTTTAAGAAAATCCTATTTTATTGACATGTTTCCTATTCTAAAATTTCGGGTTATTCTGATGCCGATAGGTATTTTTTTCGTGAAACTAATCTTTTAGCGCTCGGTCAGGATACCGATTCTGGATTTTCTGGCGAATTTTTTTTTTAAAAGACTCTTTAGTCTAGAAATGACTTTAAGATGTTAAAAATAGTATTTTAATATATTTTTGGTATTTTTTCCGGTGCCGAAAACCCCCAGGGGTATTTTGGTAATTTACCACCCCGAAGAGGTATTTTGATATTTTTACCCATAAATGTTATTTTTGAGTAAATTTGCATACGGTAAGGATATTTTGATGATTTTGCTTATGGAAAGGTCATTTTAATGATTTAAGTGCAACATGGGGTATTTTGATAATTTATCACCCGATGGAGGTATTTTGGTAATTTTACCTGTAAAAGGTATTTTTGCATAAATTCACTTACATAAGGTTATTTTAGTGATTCTATTTACGGGAGGGCCGTTTTGGTGATTTAAGTCTGAGAGGGGCATATTGGTAATTTTATACCTAAGGACATTTTGATAATTTTACATACACGTGAGGGAGGTTCATTTTGGGAATATGTGTGAGTCCATATTAAGTTATAATATTGTGTTGTAGGCTGTGTTCTAATGATTTGATTGTTCCGTTTAGGTTAAAGCAACAAATTTTTTGGTTAGATAGCGTAGCTACGGATCCAGGTAAGAGATTCTCTCTAAACCCTGGGTAAGGACTTTCATCTGAGCCCTTATTTTGATAACTTGTACTCATAAGTACTCATTTGATATACTTACGGCTAATGCCAAACTCTAAGTACATGTTCTTGTCCAAAAAATCCTAATGTTGAACCTGAATAGATTATTTAAAAATTTTGTGATGCTCGCCTGTATTGCATGCAGAGCAAATTGATAATTGTTTGCATCTATTCTTCCGAATTGTTGTACCTAAGTTAGATAATTATGCACAATCGTTTTTTGCTGTTTATTTGTGATTTTCTTCTGAAATTTCGAATGATGGCTTACATCAGTATGTTTATGGTTATTGGGACCCGAATTGATTTCGGTGATTTAAGCTTATGTTAACGCTCATTGATATTATTGATTCTTCTATGTTGACCTGGGTACCTGTTCTGTGGGGAGGCGGTATAAGGCTGGATTGTTACTGCTTCCTACGGGGAAGAGGGGAAGCAAACTAGTTCCTTGATCGATGAAGAGGGCTAGTAATTATATTATGGTACATTATGCATGTGTACGACTTTGCCTGAATGGAATCGCGACCGCCCAGGATCAACGTTAATTTTTTATTTTATTTGCACCATATGTACCATGACTGTTACGAAAAAGACTGAGAAACGAACTGGCTCAAATGGTTTGTGCTTCCTTGAAATCCTTCTCAAAATTGCTTCTAAACTCGTTTGGAATCCTTTGGAAAACCTTCATTTTATTTTGGAGTGATGGCTTTGACTATGGTCTTTTATTGATTGTTTTGGAACCCATCCTGATTGTATTTATCTATTTTGGTATTTATTTATGATGAATTTTGAAAATCATTGAGTTTTTGACCGTTTGAAGTATTCTGGCAATGCCCTTCAGTTGGATTCTTGGAATTGTTTTGTAAATCTTTTGTTGGTTCTTGTTCGTTTGATTCCTTTTTGTAGGTTATGATAAGCTGTAGCAAGTTCGGGAATGGGTTAGAGTCCGGGTGAGATTCCACAGTGATGTGAGACCCCTGCATGGGTCGGGACTGTCACCGTGTTTTAAGGACTCGAGTTTGTAAAGAACAGGTTTTAATAGGCCAAGTTCAAGCAATTTTGTAAACTTGTATTTGAAGAATCGAGATGGTATCGGATTAAAGGTTTTGAAGAATATTTTAGTGAACATGTTTAATAGGTCGAATGTGATCTGATAGGTTAATGACTCGAGATTTTGGGGCGGCGGGGCTCTGGATTTCTGGGGGCGTTACACCTTCGTTGGCAGCGAAATTTGACCAAAAAAAATTTATTGGTCTAACGAACAAGCCCAATATTTTTGTTGGGAGCTTTTGCTTTTAAAAAAGACCAAATATCCAGGCTCTTCAAGTAGGCGCGCTTGCAAAGGTCCACCAAATATTGCATTGGGCTGGCCATGGCTCTTTAGCCAATCGGGAATATGAATCTACTAAATTCTGTGGTGTGTGCGCGTGCGTGCGCGTGTGTGTACACGACGGGATTTAGTTGCACAACTTTTGACGTTAATCAACAGCACGAAAAATGTGTCAGCAGTGGCGTATGAGAAGATTTTTCATGTGTGCTACCATTGTGGTCATATCGACCATACAATGGCGAATGCCTTCTTTCATTAGCTCAAGCTAGGGTTTTTCATTTGATAGAGTCCATGGTAACTAATGCGACTGGAGAACACGCATATTGATTTCCAGGTTAATAGGCCGTTGTACACCCGATATCTTAGCGCTCTCATTAACACCAATTGGAACCGCTCTAGTCATAGTCCAGTTGATTCAGAAGAAATTTTAACGTGATTTCGGGCATGATGCAGGACTTGCCTCGTTTTCTTTTATTGCATCAATTTCATTGGAAAGTACACCATTTTGCTTTTATAGAAGGCTCTTCCACTGCTGCTAGAGATAGTTCATTGCCGGCATCAGAATTGGACTCTTTCGTCTCTACAACGATGGATGCGTTGGATGACTTGATTGACTTTTTGACAGCGTCGGAGTTGGCCGACCCACCGAAAGTATCTTCTGCCATGCATGCTCTAGCTATTTCTCTGTAGGAGATTGGGCTGGCATCCATGATTAATGCGTGTCCAGTAGGATCACACGTCGAATGACACGTTACAGATTTTCTCTGAGCTAGCAGTTCCGGTTGAAGCTACTCTGCATCGGGCTCTGGGTAAGGATAAGGTTGAATTGAGCTCCGACTTTATTTCTGGGCTATGTTGTGGTCACTGGAATCCGCCTTGGATTAGGCTGAGCGGTGATCGGGCCCAAGAAGTTAAACAAGGGCCTAATAGCAACAAGGCTTTGGATCCTGAAGTTGGCTAGCCTTCAAGACTTACAAAGTCATGCGAACTGAATTCTTTTGGACTGGACTAGCCTGTGGGCCTCTTTAATCAGTATGGGTCTAATATTGGACCTGTTGGCTTATTCCTGCCTCTTCTTCAGTGCTGCTACCAGTTCACTCTCTGATGGCTTCGCCCCTGTGACAGGGTATGATGCCGGTTCTGCATGTTTGTGTCCTGATGGTTGTTCCTCTGAGTCGTCGTCAACATCCTCTTTGTCTGTGGTTTCAATGCTAAAGTCTGACTGTTCGCTTAGCTCGTCAAAGTGGCAATCCAGGCTCTTAACGAATGAGGAAATTTTTGTCTTGCACCAACTAGTGCTTTTCGGAAATTCTTCGTTAGTGGAAGTCAGCCTAGTGTGTATATGGAAGCTCCTAAGGCTGTGTGTGGGGAAAAGTCTATTGTCCAACTGTGAGCCTTTAGCATTGGCCTCCACCTCACTCTCAAAAGCGAACATGTAGTGTGAAGCGCGTTTAGATGGCTATCCCTACTCCAACTGCCAGCCACCATGTATAGGTTTTCAGGTGATGATGCTTGATAATTCTTTGGGAAAATTGGGAAAACATGGGATTTTTTATTAAATATTTGGGGTTGATGGGTTTTTTGTGGAAATTGTGAAAAGAGGGCCAATTCCTAAAATTTTTGAAAGGTGGGGTGAGTTGTGGAAAAATGGGTTTCTAAAAAAATCAACATTTCCCCTTCCCCAAAATACCCCTCCCCACAGCTCACCCACTTCGGTCAATCCGCCCAGCCATTCTCTCCCCCAATCGGCCCTCCACTCCAACTCCCTTCCCTCCAAAATTCTCCCTGCCCCAATCCACATCCCCCCCCCCCACACCCGCCAACCCCGCAGGTTACCCCACCCCACCCCTTACCCTGTTGCGGTCACCGCTACTCCACCCCGACCCCCATATTTTTCCCCCCAAACGGGACTGTCCCCCAATCCGAGAGACCCTTGTCTCCCCGCACCCAGCACCGCCCCCACAGCCCCGTCCTCCATCCTCTTCGCCTAACCCCTTAGCCCCGAACCACCACTAAGTGGTGGTCTTTCCTCCGTCCCCGCTGCCGTAACGGAAGCCGTGTCGACAAAATCAAGGATCGTTTCATGCATGTCGCTTCCGAAGCTCGACGTTGGTGCGCGCCAGTGTAAAGGTACCCCTTCTTACATTTTTTGAGTGATCAACATGTTTCTTCTACGTTTGTTCGTTCGCGCCGCTGTATAGCCCCACTGTTATCTGTTGTTGCTTTTTATGATCGAGTGTTTTTTTGACAAATTCACGACCTTCCGTACTTTGGCATGCATATTGCTTCAGTTATAACAACTGAAATATTGGATGTACGTTGTTTTTAGTAAGATTGGCTCTCTGTCAAGACCCAGAGCGTTACATGAGTGGTTGTTGTCATGCGCACAGTTTTTTATGATAATCGAACTATATGCATATGTTTTACCTTAGTTTTGTATGGGTACATCAAACTTTATTGTTTTATGGTACGTGTTCTAGATACGTTACGCAACTTATGACTAGGGGCTCAAATCTAATCAAAAGCCAAAGTGCAAAATGATATGTAGGAGGTCAGTCACTACAAGACACAGGGGCTTTAGCCGCCGCAATTTGCAACCGCCAAATCATGCGGTCGCTAAACTTAACTTTAGCGACTGTTCTAGCGACTACCAAAACATGCTGTCGCTAAAGAATTTATTCACGGGAAAATTATGTTTTGAAGGGTTTTGGAAATAAAACTTAGTAAAAGGTGGGATTGTTTTGAAAAGTTGTAAAAAAGTGGGGTGACTTTTTAATATTTCTAAACAAGGGGTGGACTTAGAAAAAAATGGGTTTTTTTTTGAAATCCTTTAATTTGGTCTTCCCAAATTACCCGTCCCCCAAAATCGTGGATCACTGTTCTGGCACAAGTCATTTTCTGCAAGAATGCAAGTACGGTTATGCAAAAATACTTGTCGTTTGTACATATAGTCAAGTCGATCCTTCTATTCCAACTGTAGTAATACTAAATTTATCAAACATTGGTTTGTAATCATTTCTGAATCACTCAAGGTGTTTTTTTTGTTTTTCAGGCTGACACATGAATCACTCAAAGCACGGTTATCATTGTTTCGTCGTATATGCATTATCACTGCATTGTTATTCATGTTGATTTGTTATTTTCAGTTTCCATATCAGAAAGGTTGTGGTTTATATTTGAAGTTAGATAGAGAGGTTTTTGAATAATTTGCAGTAGAGGAGTTTGAGAGTCTCTGCAGAGAAGTATAGATATTGATGGACAAGATACACTAAGTGTGTTATCAACAGACTGTAGGGGTGAAATGGATTGGGGTAGTTAGACAAGGGATTGAATGATCTTCCTGCAAAGAGAGATCCATTACTCTAAAAATCCCTGCTGAGCTTGAATTTGGTCCAGGTATAAAAAGGTGATTAACCTTGTATGATTGAGAATACAATATTTACATGATTGGACTAGCACTTGCAAGTTAAAGACCGGCACTGGTTGCTATATTGGGCTGCATCTTACTAAAACCTAGTGCTACGACCGACTTGTATATGCCACTTACTTTACTGAACAACTTCTCCTAAATTACTTGAATTATTGTACCAACGGCATCACGTCTAGGCATGCTACTGTTAGTTTACACCAGTGTGTATCTATGCACACCCTTGTTTTAATTGCTCTCGGTTATAAGCATATCCTTACAGAGTTATAACTCGTTTCCTACATTGTACTAGGCTCTTTTGGACTGTCTTAAACTTTGAGTGTTCCCCTATTAGGGTAAGAGCTCCTATTGCCTTGTTAAGCATTTGCTTTATTCTTGTGACATAACGAGGTTTGCTTAGACTTTTCGTGCATCTAAACGTGTCTTAAATCAATTGAATATCTTCCACATGTTTATACTGGTTTTCTATCCCAGAATGCATATACAACTTTTGGTTCTAAATTGTGCATGCATGTGCTATGTGTGCCCGTTGATCAGCTGGTTTGTAGTTAACTGGGACATCAGTTCTTTGCCTAACCTTAGTGTGTAAGGGTGGTGCATTGTCCGCTATAGTTTGGACTAGCCGTCTCAGATTGGTGCCAGCAATACAAAAGCCGAACAGTTTGTGAGCTGCAGATTACACTAGGCTAGTTGGTGAACTTAGAAGTTTTGGACTGCTTGGCTTTTAGTAGCTTATTAGTAGGCATTTGGAAGATTTTTCAGCCTTGGTTTTGTACTAAAGTTCTTCGATGAAACTTTGATTTAGTTGATGGCTTGATGATGTGTGACATTCCGTCTCAAGCTGTGACTTTAGTTGCAGAGTTCTTCAATCCTAGTCATGCTCCCACCATTTATCCTCAGCTTTGCGCCGTACATTTTAATTTAGCCCTTACGTTTTGCTTATGGTGACGTGGCTTGAGGTGTACTTGTCACAAAAAAAAACGTCAAGTCTGGTCCCAAGCTATGGAGCACGGGAATGAATGTCTATGCTAACTCTAATGGGTTTACATCATAGTGTTTGTGTTTGACGTATTTCCTTACGTTCCAGGGCTTCTAATGTATCAGCTACATGGTTGATCTAAGAAGTAATTACATATTGACTATAGTTTAGCTGTTGCAAGTGTAATTTTTGCATCTACTGGGTGTCCACATTGTGTAAGGTTAATGGCTCTGCCACTGCATCTAGGTACGATATTAGCTCGTGAAGTATGTACGTGTATTTACAATTGCCATTTGTTTCAGCAATGAGCTCAAACATGGAGCGAGGCGAGGCATCTTGTACAAGGAAGAGGCCTGTGAATGCGTTCATGAGATATTTGTAAGTTCTTGATAAAGTTTATAAGGTAGTGTATATGGAAGACACGTAATTACGATGAGTGTCTGACCTTGGTTTTTGAAATATTGTCTTTAGCGCCGAAATAAAGCAAGGACTGCAACAGTCCCACGCTACCCAATACATGACGATGAGAGAGGTAATTGAAACTATTTCAGCATTTCCCAGCTCACTTATTTGGTAACCGCTCTATTGTCAATCTAAAATATGTCTTTATTTTAGGTTTCACAGCTTGTCTCGCAAATGTGGAAAGAGCTAAGCGAGGATAAGAAATTACCGTATGTCCTCCAAGCCAAAAAAGACATGGAGGAGTACAACGCAGCTCCGAAGAAAGGCAAAGAGAAACGCAAAACAAATAAGGCAAGTGTTCGTTTCATACCAATTTATTGTTAAGCATGAATGATTTCGTGGTAAAGTCATAGGACTAGTAATCCCAAGGTTGGCTCATAATATGTAGGGATTTCTTTTTTTATTGTTAAACAAGCTTAGCTTGTGATTTAATGATAAACAAACTCATAACGTGTGTGTGTGTGTGGGGGGGGGGGGGGGGGGTTGGACATTTAGACCGTACCCCCGAGAAAAGAAATTCGCAACCTTGAAGGTGTTTGAAAAACACTAAAAATTATGGAAACCGGCAAAAAGTGTGATTTTTTCACGCATCGTACTACTCTCTAAACTCCCATGGGGTACTATATATCTCCCTGATACTCTAAACTCCCATGGGGTACTATATATCTCCCTGATACCAATCAAGCAAAGTATCCAATTTGTCCAATAGAGTACTCCCCTGCTTTATAAAAGATTTTCCTAAAGCTAGATTGACAACAATTTCTTTTTTTTGGTTAAAGTCCTTTGTATTCATTCAAAAATAATATGGCTTGTACTGTACATATCTCAGTTCCTTCTTATCTGCTATATCAAATGCCTTCAGACATCCTCCATTATTGTACCACAGATCTCCCCATCTGCTGAACTTCATTTCAGTGCTGAAAAATTTTGCTAGGTAGCCCCCATTCTATTCCCAACTTTCTGCTGCCATTCGTATTTTGAATATTAGTCCAGCCGCTAGCTCTCCATGTTATCCAGTTTTGGATCACCTTACAGCAGCCTTCATGGCTTGCTTGCATATGCTCAAAAATCTTTGCATTCCTTTCATGCTATATTCCATAGATGATGGCAGATACAGCTAGCTTGCCCAATCTTGCCTTAACGCTTTTGCCCCTTATATGTTTAGCTGCATATTCCAAGAATTGATCCCACTTGTGTAAAGGCACCATCAATCCGAGTTTACGAAGGATTGTATTGCACACCTCTCTAGCAAATGAGCACTGAATAAAGAGATGAGCTCTTGTCTCCTGTTGAGAATTGCATAATTCACATGTAGCATCCTGCAACATATTCCACTTGTGCAATTTGTCTTTGGTTCTCAAGCAATTTTTTGCAGAGCAACCATAGTATCATACCACATCTAGGTATATTACCAGAAACCGAATGACCTTCCACCATTTCACTCTATTACCCTTGGTTCTGAGATGGTTCCAGGCAGATTTGCTGGTGACTTTGCCATTTGGTTGGAGGTCCCAATATATTCCATCTCTATCCCCACTTCGAGGAGCTGGCATAGAGTTGATTATGTGATTTGCTTCCCGCAAAGCCACTGATCTGGTTTCAGGCAGACTCCACTGATGAGCTGGCATAGGTTTTTGACTCTAGTCTTTTGTTGGTAAAAAGCCTCTTCAGCCTGTGCCAGTTGAGTATATTGATCCTGCAAGTCCTTTTCTAGTGGTAGTAAAGTACTATCATGCCTCAGGTATATACCTTCTTGAACCTGTTGTAGTTCTTGGAGCTTATCTGCCACTTTTTGAGAAATGTTGTTGAAGTGTGCCTTGTTCAGTTTCTTCAACTGGGGTTTAAGCTTCTTGAGCTTAATATATAGTTGGTGGCAAGCATCCCCAGCATATGTACCTTTCCATATCTCTTCCACAGTTTCTTTGAAGATAGCATGTTGCATCCAAAAATTACAAAATTTAAAGAGCCTATTTCCATTTCTACAATTCTTATTATCTTCTTGCCCTGAAATAAAAATGCTACACCAGTGTACTTGCATGCTGAGTAACACTGACGTACCCTTCCTACATAAGATAAGTGCTTAGAAGTCCTGCTTGTTATCTTTTTTGTCACTCTCTCCACCAAGCAGCTTTTCTCTTATTAGAACGAATTGTCTCGGTTTGCCACCATGATCTACGCCTAACAGGACCCGTCAATGCTTTATAAACACAAAAGTATCCTCTGTTGTTGTTATAGTTAGAAAAGAAGCCAGAAATTGAAACTGGTGATTAACTGAGGTATCTGTTTGGAATTGCTAGCCCTATAGAATACAAAACTCAGGCCCGCCACCATCACATTGCTATGATTCATGCGTCTATTCAGGTTATGCCTATAGTGGAAATTCAGAAACTAAATGGGTGTTGACATAGAGCACGATGGCATTCAATCAAAAAGGGGCCAGACTGCTCAATGGCTTTTAATAGAAAATTCAGACAATACTCCATTTGTAAGTACACGGACAGAAAGAGAGCAGTACAATGAATGCACGAGGAATGTGTGTTTGTGAGATTTTCTACGTGTATAATTCAATTGGTGACAATGTGGGCTGCGGTGCAGCCATGTTGCGAAGGAGGGGCTGCTTCAGTCTTGGTGCAGCCTGTGGGTATGGTGTATTTTGTTTGTGGAATTGTGTTTGAGTTGTGCGTGAGCTGAGGGCTGCCACTGTGGCTGCCCTAGTGTGCGTTTGTATGTAGGTCTGATAAAAAAAGGAGAGGGCTATGGTTGTGATCGGGCATCCATGGCTGCCGTGTTTACGCGAGACCGGTGTGTGCATGTGCTTGATGGTGTGTCAGTGGGTGGATGTATGGTGGTGTTACGGGCAGCGTAATGAATGTATTATTGTTGATTTCATAAGTAAAATGGGGGGGGGGGTGAGGTGTTGTAGTCTTTTTGTGAGTATAGAGGTAGAATGAGCTAGGGCTCGCGTCATCGCCGACCTCTTTGTCGGCGATGTCCTCAGTAGCGACGGTGAGTGACATCGCAACGTGCCTGATTGTATTTTACCTTGATGCATGATTAGTCTCCTATGTATTTCATGAACTCCAGATCATCAATATGCTTAAATTGTGCTATAATCTTGAACTTAGCACATAGGCTTGAATTAAACTATATGGAAAACGCGGGGGGTTAATGTCCTAGGTACCTCATGAACTCCAGAACATTCACAAAGCTGCTAAGCTGTACAAGCTCTCCACAGACAGTCAAGTAGAGAGCTGCATACGCACAATGACTTTTCTATTCATTCAGCAATCACACTTTGGAACCTGCATTATCGTGCATTGTACAATGTTTGGTGTTGTTTTACAAGCTTTTATATGGAAATGTACTGCACATGCCCTTACTGATAGCATTTTTAACTTACTACATGCAAGCTTCGAGAGCCGGTGTAGCCCTAGGATGCTTGCTGCTTTGATGGAGGGGCTAAAAGAAAATGCCGCCAAATCCTCCTCAATTGAGGCAATGGGTTTTCAGTCGTTCTTCAACATGCACTGCTCAACATTGCCAAGGAGTTTCTTACTTGGCCTTGTTGACAGATTTGACCCGTACACGCCCAAGATGCGCGTAGGCAAGACCGAAACCGTTTGGATAAATGCCAGTGATGTTGGACTTGTTTTAGGAATTCCATACAAGGGCAAATGAGTTCCAACATCCATTGACGATGACGTCTTGCATCCTATTCGAGATCATTTTTCTCGGATGAGTTTAACAGCCTTGCCCTCGTACCTCACTAGTGTACAAGTAGTGAATGAGGAATTTTGCCAGGCTTTCTTACTGTTTTTGCTGAGTACATTTCTTTGTCCCACGAGGGGCAGGCCATCAGTCGACTTGTTTCCTGCCATATCTGTCGCATCAACGTCCGCTCATAATAATTGGTCGCAGCTTGTCCTTGATAAGTTGGTCCGAGGTGTGACCAATTTCAAGCAAGGCAGGACCAAAATCGGTATCGCCGGCTGCGTTGTGTTGTTGATGGTACGCAAGAATAACTATATGTACATTCGTTTGTCGAGCTATGTTTATTATTGAATCTGATCCGTGATGACATTTCGCGTGCAGTTCTTTTACTTCCACAAAGCTCCATGTGGCGTCCTCGGCAACGAAGATGTTGAAAGTCCCTTTATGGCACATTGGACACCACGCCATATAATTAGCCGCACTGAAATGGAGAATCGTGGAGAAAATGACACGGATGTCTCCCCCGCCCCTGCTAGCACCTCCTTCACTATTTCGGTACGTAGCTTAGCAACTCACTGAACTGAAGTTATTTGCCTCTGTTGGGTATCTTTTTTTCACCTTCAAATCATTATGTTTTTGTATTAACTACGTTTGAGTCATTTGCAGTGGATACGCAAGATTGCGGAGATTGTGCCTCACTTGCCAGAACTTGAGAGGTTCCTCCTCGCAAAGAAGGGCGCTGCATCATCTACGGAGCCAACACCACCTGAAGTTGGCCAGACACCTCAAGATCAACAACTATCATCACCATCCGAGCACGTGATTCGGACTGCTCGGACTGCTTCAGGTCGTGCCACTGCTGGAAGGAGTAGGAGTGGAAAAAGGCCGACCATTTCGAAGAGTGATGGCGCCCATTATGAACCTGTATCTAAGCGGCTACGATCCTTCTCCTCCCCTCTTGCAACTGAAATGTCTCCTGCAGCTACTCACTCCGAACGTGCCGGTCCTCGTTGTTCACCACCGACTCCGATAGGCGACAACATGGATGATTCTTGCCTGGCCGACGACTTGCTCGTACCCTTAGCAAAGTTGTCCTTTAAAACGAGGAGGACAAGCAGCCGTATCATTACAGAAGGGGCTGCGGCCGATGCGTCAATCATCCATCCCCATCCAAAGAGGAGGTCTACTCCAATTAGAAGGGTGAAGAGCTCTAACACGACAAGGAGCCCCGTTCTTCGTTTTGCCGGTGAACAAAGGGTGACGCTCTCAAGGCTCGAAAAGGAAGCTGTGAAGAACGTCTTCCAGTCCAAAGTCCCTGCGAGGTAATGAATATGCTTAAGCCTTTTGGGGTATTTGGGTCATTTTCTTTATAGTTCTTATTACTTGTCCTATTATTTTCATTTCTTATCGACAGTTCGGTTGTCGTTAAGATGCCTCTAGAGATGTCAAAGGGCCGGGCTTGGGCCGGCCCAGCCCAAGCCCATCGGGCCTGCTGTGGGGCCGGGCCGGGCCGGGCTTGCCGAAGGCAAACCTAGGCCCAGTCCAGGCCCTGGCCCTAGGCCCAATATCTAGGGCCGGGCTTGGGCCGGGCCCGGGCCCTTTTTTTTTTTCTTCTTGTTATTCAATTTTAAATTTCATCTCTAGGCAATATTCACAATTTAACGAACCTAATCTTTATCCTTTTATTTCATTATAAGTAATATACATATATATGTATGTATGTATATACATATTTATTTGTTAGCCATTATATTTTTTATTATATGTTAAACATTTTCATACTCTTCTTGGTGAGCTTTATTAATAAAATCTTAACACATAACAATTTATATAGAAAAATAATAAATGTATTCATAGGCCCTCCTCCTTTTATCCGGGCTTGGGACCGGCTGCTTGTAAACAAACAGGCGAAGTTACCTATTTTTTTATATATACGAAAAAATATATATCTTGCTTGTAAAAATTTATTTTATATATATGGAAAAAAAGTATATTTTGTGAAAAAATTTATTCTTAAAATTCTAACAATCAAAATAATAATGCATGTCTATCCAAAATATCAGCAATCAAAGATCAAGAAATCTGCAACGTCAACCAAAAGGATCAAAAGAGGAAAATAAAAACAAATTACCTAATCATCCAGAAGTACTTCAATATCCGAGTCACTGCTCTTCCTATCATCAATCGGTTTATCTTGCTCGCGGTATTTCGCATCAAGATAATCCTTCCAACATACACATAGCTCGAGCGACTCGGGGTTAAGACGACTCCTCCTGTCATCCAAAACCCTCCCGCTGGCTGAAAATGCCGACTCTGAAGCAACCGTGGAGGCTTGCACTGGCAGTACATCCCGTGCAATTTGGGATAAAGTTTTATACATGTTTTGATTTTGTTTCCAAAAATTTAACAAATTAAAATTAACCTGTTCTTGCCTTGATAAATCAGAATAATGATCAGTATTTGCATATACACCAATCTCATTAAAAGAGGAAAAAGTATACGAACCTGCCGAATTAGAAGTACCTTCACCTGGTAGTTGTCTTGCTACTAGATGTTCAAAGCCCTGAAGGTATGGCGCATAATACCTCTCAACAGTGGATGATGATGTAGCTCGCCCGCGCACGTCAGCAGAATTACGATAGACGTTGAACAAGTCCTCAAACCTCTTGCTCACTTTTGCTGTGAATGCGGTTGTCTCCTCTGCTGTGTAGCACATTAATTTCGATATCTCTTGTATCGAGGCGTTCACGCCATGCAACTTTAACCTAGGATCTAAACAAGTAGCCACAGTAAAAATAGCAGGCAGTTTACTCCAATATTTATTAAATTTTTGATCCATCACTTTTACTATTTCCTTAAAGGGTCCTATATATCTCCATTTTGTTAACATTGTAGCCATCTTCAGAATTTCTATTACAGCGAGAGGAGAGGTGGGATAGTACGTACCAGACAATAAATTGGTAGACGTGTAGAATACCTCCAAAAATTCAGCTAGGTATGTGGCCATCTGCCATTCCTCTTGAGTTGGCAAGCCGGCTGGGAACTGGGTTAGTAGAAAATGCGTATAGACTTCTCGGTATGCCAGAATGTGTAAAAGCATGTGGTATGTAGAGTTCCACCTGTGGACCACATCTGTAACTGCTCTCCTGCGAGGCATATTATATTGAACACACAACGTTTTAAATTGTTGTGTTCTCGGACTCGAGCTATTAACATACGCTGTCATACCCCTCATTTTGAGAAGAATATCTCCTGCAGCAGCTAAACCATCTTGAACAATTAAATTAATAATGTGACAAACACAGCGAACATGAAATAATTCACCATTAAGTACAGGTTGAAGCGTCTCCTTTAAAGCTGCAACAGCAACTTTATTATTAGAAGCATTATCAAAACTAACACTCATAATCTTATCCTTAATTTTAAATGTGGTGCATGCTTTTAATATAAGAATAGCAATGTTCATTCCATCATGCGGATAAGGGAAGTGCTCGAAAGCGATGATTCTCTTGTGCATAACCCAATCTGCATCAATCCAATGAGCGGTCACACAAGAATAACTAACAAAAGTATAAGGAGATTGCCAAATATCAGAAGTAAGACTAACTTTACCGTCAAATTTATCGAAATAATCGATAAGGCGTGCTTTAGCAGCATTGTACTGTCGGAGTGCATCGGATCTAGTTGTGTTTCTATGAACCTTTTTGTACAAAGGTTGAACGTATGTGTTCATATATCTAGAGTGCTTAGGATTATCGGCAAAAGAAAAGGCTTGTTCATCATGAATAACAAATTCAGCGAGACCGTCTCTTTGCTCTCGCTGATTATAAACAAATAACTTACCGTCAAAAGATAACTGCGTTTGGGTAGGTTCGACGTGGCCTTGTCGAGGTGCACACATGAGGGTAATGCCTGTTAAGATGTCCATTACCACTACCAGACGAAAATAATTTAGCGCAGTACTTACATCGAGCTTTTCGGATGCCGTCCACCGTAACTACATCGAAATGATTCCAACACTCGGCTTTCTTTTTTTTCCCCTTTTGGACTTCTGGCTCATTACCGGAGGCATTGCTCGGCCCTTCTTCATCATGACCAGGCATAGGGTTGAGATTATGCCACGGAGTAGTAGCTTCGCCAACCGAGCTGCGTCCTTGACTATAATGCGGGGGGTCTTCATCAGGCGTGTATTCAAAATCTGGAATGTTTTGATTGAACTCCCAATTGGCTTGGGTATCTATCATACAGCCTGTACTCATTCGTCCAGGAACGAATGGTTGTGTTGGTGCTTGGATTGGTGTTTGTGATGGCCGTGGCGCTGGCGCTTGTGCTGGTGGTGGTGCTTGCGATGATGATGATGTTTTTCGTGATGACGATGCACGCCTCATTTTCTTCAATAATCCAGCCATATTTCACGCTAAACTTTGTAAGAGTAACTAAATACACAAGTATAAGAGTAGTAATAAGAAATAACAATTAAAAGAATGAACGAGTAACAAATATTAGAGAGTTAGTAATTAAAAAGAATTTAGCAAGACTAGTAATTAATAAACAAGAGTACTAATTAGTAAATACTAGTAGTAATTAGCAAGAGTAGTAATTGGAGAGGAAAATAGTAGCAAAGCTTGTAGAAATATAGAATGTTTAGGTAAGAGAGAGTAAGAAGATTGGTGTGAAAAATTAGAGAGAAATGGTGTGAATTTATAGATTTTAGAAACTTCACAAAAGACCAAAATACCCCTACAAACTATCCGTTTATAGTTGTTGGGGAGGGTAAGAGTGTAAAGGAGTTGAAAAATATAGGTTAGACTAAAATACCCCCCAAACTAGCCGTTATATTGCTGTTGGGGGGGTAAAAGTGAAATTTTGGAAAAGGGGTGGAAGAAAGGGGGGAAAAACCAAAAATTCAAACAAGTGGTGGGGCCGCAGACCGGGCCAGAACCGGGCCGCAGACCTGGCCGACTTCGGGCCGGGCCAAACCCGGGCCGGGCTTTTTCGCAGAAACTGGAGGCCTGGTCCAGGCCCAGGCCCCAAGCCCGCTTGTGCTGGGCCGCTACTGTTCATGGACGGGGCCGGGCCAGCCCGGGCCAGAACCGGGCCGGGCCGGGCCAGCCCACGGGCCGCCCGGCCCGTTTGACAACTCTAGATGCCTCAAACCTTCTTGACTAAGGACCGAGTTCTCACACTACGGTCTCATCCAAGGTACCACATCGCTACATACCTCTTCCAGCAGTTTACTTAGACATTTAGAACGCGAATAACCAACTAGCATGATAATCAGAAACATTTCCGCTCACTCTGTGTGATAAATCTAGTGAACTTATAGTTACTGAGCTATTCTATAAACATGATATGTCATGATTTGAGTGGTCTCTAAACTGAAGTTGGCTTTAATTAGAGACAGGTTCAGATATCCTCTAACTGAAAGTTTTAAAATCATCTTGTCGAGCCAGCAATGTATATATGATGACATGCATAGTTGTTATTAATATTGCATATCCCATTTAGCGAAGTTGTTATCAATGTTCAAACATCGTTTGCATACGAACGAGGTTGACAGCTCGTAGCCCCTGCCTTATGTTTCAGGTTGTTGATGCGTGGTCGGAGGTCGTCAATGCCGACCGTTCAGGCACTGTGCTACGTTACACATTTGCCTCCGATTTTGCGGTGATTTATGTTGTTTCAACTTGAGTATTGCTCATATCTTTGGTCTAATTGTTTTGAAACCGAGCCATGTATTCCTACACAAACTGCAGTCCTCGATTATCAAATTCATGGATGACCTCAGGTCCGACGATGAGATATTCAACTTCTTTTCCCGCTTCTTTGAACAATCTAACCCGCTGATTAAATAGGAGGACGTCCAGTTGGTATACTCTTCGGTCATTGACTTCTTCCATATTAGTATTATATCTGTAAATTGGCTTTGTGCACTTGCATACACGTGTAGATGGCACTAACTGTTAAAAACCAGGATATTTAGTTCAGTTGACATTGCCTTTATATCAACCATTTTAGGTGTATTGTTCATTACACACCTTAGGTGCTGAATTTTTCTTCCCTTTTCAGTTCTGCGTGCCAGTTTGCTGGGAGTATCATTGGTTCATGCTCTGCATCAACATCAATAGGGGGTGCATCGACTACCTCGACTCTGGTCGACGCAGTGTTTTGGCTGAGATTGAGGTTTTTCGCAGGCACCTGGTACGTACTCAGCCATGGCATTTCTTACAACTGTCGAAATGATATACTATAAACTAGAGCCACCATAATATGTTTAACCTTTGCTTTGGTTAGGCCCGCGTCCAGTCTTGTATGTTGAGGCATAAAGCTGGTAGAGACATTGACTTTCAGCCTTACGCTTTCCATAGTCATCCGTGCCCCAAACAAACAAACGAGTACGATCTTCCCTTACTGTAACCATTCATCCTCTTAATGGAATTAATTCTCAACATGTGTTATGAACTATTTCAGTGATGATTGCGGAGTGTATACATTGAAGTTCATGGAGCATTGGTGGGGCAAGTTCAGTGTAGTGATCTTCCCGGTAAGGGTGTAAACCTTGTTTGCATTCAAGTTTTTGCAATGTTTTAGTATACACCATTGCACGTAAATTCATTAGTAGTTTCATGCTCCTCTAACATAATGCTTATGTTGTTAGTCCGAGGTGAAGCACTACAGAGTCCAGATTGCTGCCAGGTTGATTCTCCATCCATTGAATGACATTCAACTCCCGGTGGTGCACGCGGCAACAACTGGTGCTAACACTCATCTTCCAACCACTCATGAGCCATGTAGCTTGGCCGTCAAGGCAGATTTGCTAGGCTATGCCTTTTCATCCTCCCATGATCCTAGGTACGAGCCAATTCACAATATTAAATTTAATTATTCTCATCTTAAGACATTGACCACCTATCCTCTGTGCTTTTAATCCCGTTGTCCTAACTCACAATGTTTCCACATAGAAGATTCACATTGTTCATCCTGCACATTCCAAATAACGCATTCCCTTTTTCCATGAATTCAATTTTAAAGGCTTCCTTTCATCGGTTTCCCACGTATATGTTTGTGCCTTTTGTAGGGAGGTCCTGATAAGTATGTACGACTACCACTTAACAAGGTTTGATATCTCGACCATGGAAGGCAATAACTGGGTTGGCGTAGCCGTGAGTACTATTTAAATGAAATGATAATTTGTTATTATGGCTGGTTTATTTGCACGGTGTTATACTTTATGGCTACCAATGCAGGTTGTTGACATGGCTATTAGGGTGATAAACACCGAGAGCAATGGCCCGCTAGAGCGATACATTTTTCCGACTTTCTTTGCGGTACACACCTCTACACTTGGCGCTCTTTCATTCTCACCGGTTTCATGGAAGTATACCTAATGACGACTGGGCTATGACCTGAATGGTTTTTACAGAATACGTTTTGTATTACACCAGTTTCACGCTCATGATATATTCACATGGACTTAACTGTTCTTCATATGGATGTTTCAGCTCATAACGCCTATGCTGTGGAAAAGTAATCACTGGGTGGCTTTTTCCTTCAATCTGCTCACGTGTGGCATGGAGTACTTGGATCCATCAAGTACAACTCTACTTCCCGGAATGAGACATGCCGTTAACCTAATGGTAACCATCCTTGGTTTGCTGCTGGTGCCATTTGCACACCGATCCGTTCTCGCATCAATAGCTAAAAAATTTAAATTTCGATGCTCGAACATGCAGGGTAGGGTAATATCCCTTATCGTGGCAGATGTGAGCAGGACCTCTTTGACATCGGCATCTTTTGCTTTTGTCCTTACCAGTATTCCACGGGATACCACTGTGTAAGATTTATTTACTTAGTCCGGCCCATATATGTTTTTGTAATTTTCAGGTCCTTTATTGCGAGTGAATAAACCGAAAAATCAACATACATCCATATCAGTTTACAACTACGCTGATGCAAATAAAGCCTATCGTGTATCATGGGCCTCGTATGTGCACCACTGCTATAGGTTATTCCCAGTGATCATCATCTACTATACTCCAAGTGCAGTTGGGGTCTCTGGTCTTTTTGATTTTTGACAGCAGCCATAATATGAAGCCACATTCTGGGCTGTGCCCAGGAAACCGTATTATCTTCCTCCGTGCCACAACCGGTCAGTGAACCCAGTCAACAGTTAGGGTAAAAAATCCCTGACATTAGCTCTGCGATGAGGTAAGGCTGAAGTTTTCATCCTAATTGTCATCACTCATAGGCACTTCTGATGACTAATCTCCAGTGTTAACAACGTTATTATGTATAGGCATCAGAAGTTGCTACGAGCGATGGGAATCAGGGTGAAAACGTTAGCCTTGCAGTTGTATTCAACATACCAGATATAAGAGTCTTTGACACCTTCAGGGTCAAGACACCGGCAGCATCATATACCGGCCTTGTTCCATATTGAGTAACCACCAGGTCCATTAGAGTGCCAACGTCTTGGCTGAAACCATAACCATTTTTTTCCCTAAAAATCAGAGCCTTTGTGTTTCTAATTGAGTGGTTCTATATGACCTCTGGTTTGCCTGAGTTGGGAATGAGGTCCAACGTTCTTTTACAGTGTGGGGTAGATAGTATATTTCTTGTCGGCGAGGTCGAAAGTGTTAGTATCCACGGAAGCTGGATTTCCATTCATGGAAGATTCTTAAGCCAAGCCCCCCTTCTTTTTTTGCCACACACACATCCTTCCAACCTACTTCATGTAAGGCTGATGTCACTTCCATGCCAGCATCTAGTGTACGTTATTATACGGTACGATTTACGAACTTTGCCAAGTTTGGCTTGGATACAACATGTCATTTGAAATTGCACCCGTACGCGGTACGTCATACAATCTGCAATGGAGTAGAACTGTCATGTGGAAAGTTTTTTCGCATAAGCATTTTGATAGCATTCCCCAGTTTAGTTGACACTGTGTATCTATGTCTTTACTAATAACGTCACGTCTTTAACCCGTTGTTTCTGTAGGTGTCACTGTGGTATGTACTTGATAAAATATTTGGAGCATTGGTATGGTAAAATGGATTTCGTTATGGATCCGGTGAGTATAATTCCAGCGGGTATATACCCGAAAAGTATAATTGTATAGTCAATTTTAGCCTGATGCTCGGCACACTTTTTAATCCTTTATTGTGATTGTGTGTCAGGGTGCGGTTGAGATGCTTCGTAGGGAGACAGTCGTCGGCTTATTACTCCATGAACGTAACACTGAGAGGTCACGACTTCTCGCCCAGACCGAGCAGATCAACAAACCCTAAAGGCAGGTTAGTTGATAAAGGGGTGTGCATGGTGTACATTGTCTTTTCCGACTAATTGTTGTAATGTTGGTGATATAATATGCTAGGATGCATTTGTAAAACCTTGTGTCATTCTTCTGCATCATTTTGTGTGGCGCACCTACGCGCTTATAACGGTTAATGCTGGAGATGGTGGATCGGTTTGGCTATCTATTTTGATCGGCCTCGACAATGCTTAAGGTTTTCTTCCTTTTCACCCAAAGAAATTCCTCCATACGTTCATGGCACAGCCCTGAAGTATGTAATTTGTTGTCAGTTGAAAATTGTGTAGGACATTTTCGAAATGCTGAGCAGAGGCAGCGTATAGCTTCTATTTGCTGGGGGAGAATCTTCGCCATACAACTCTGTTATTACTCCCTCCTCTTCCTCCCTATCTAGATATCTATGTGGTGAGTTGGAAATAAGGTCCATATGGCTTTCTGTACAATTTGGGTTTGTTGTTCCGCTCGAAGAGCGTGACTTGTACTCAGGATGGTGTGGTTGTCAGTTTGATGGAACGCCGGTTTGGTTGAGATTCTGCCCATACAGCTTTCTTTTAATTAGTGGATTGGTTCAGTCCACGACAATTGAGAGTTATATATACGTAGAGTGGCTGGTATTGTCTACCAGTGTAGGGTGGATATATTGCATAACTTGACCTTAACTGCCGCATCTATGTGTCCGCTAAAATTTCTCATCACCATATTTATCGCCTAGTGTTTAACTTGGAATAGCGTGCGAAAGGGCATGTGTTGATGTGCTATCGCATGTGTTGAAGCGCTATAGGTTCTCCACACCCTCCTGACTTGGGGGGCAAGGAAAGTAGATTTACTGCCCTGCTGGGGTAAAATGGTCTGGTATTTCTTCGAATCTGGCATATTATCTGTTTGGCTATCTACTTAGAGAGGACTACATAAAGTTACTAGCTCTGGAATGAACTTATAAATGTGTATCTGTGTGTTTATGTATATGTGTGCACGCATTTGTCTTATCGGGTATATGTGTGTTTGTCTGTGCACCTGTTTTGTTTGTTGACGTCATGATTTACCATTCTCCGTTGTTCCATATTTAGGAACTTGTTTGTGAATGTGTGCACAATGTGTAGGCAGCAGATGCGCATGTTAGGAGGTGATGAGGGTAATAAATGCAGATGTGCAAATCGTTATATGAAGAGGCAGGAAATTATCCGATCCATTAACGTGCACACCTGATGTGCAGTGCTGGAGTTTGCCCCGCATGTAGCTTGTTTTGCCACAATGGCCATGAGGTATACTCTTTCCTTAATGACTCTATTCCAACTGTATTTGATATCTGAGCTTGGACAGTGAGAAAATCAACTTCAGACCTTATGTTAACCATGCCTAGATCCGTCCCTTTAAGGCCAAGCGCTATAGGTTTTCCTGCTGAATGAACTTATTTAGAGAAGACATGCCCTGTTATCTATAACAGGGCATGTCTTAAAAATCAGAAATGTTATCACCCAAGCCATTTCTGATGCTGAAGAGTCTGTGATTACAATGTGTTGGGTCGGCAAACTCTACACAATAAGTCGAGGGAATCAAGTTAACTACAGAAAAGGATCAAATGAGAAGATATTAACAAAATTAAGGTCGTGGTACTTTTCTTAGCATTCTGAAAAGGACAGTAGATGGATTGAGCCAGGGAATTCTATGGGACTTCCTTGGACTTTGAAAAGGAATATCGAGTTCAGTAAACTGGATAGAATTGGGTTCTATTCCTATATCAATTTTATATATAGCTTAAACTTATATACAACCGTTCAAGGCACGAGTGGGTTGATGAACAATGAATGGCCGAGTGAAGAAGACCTCTGTAGGAGTATTACTCTTGTTTGAGGTTTTGGAAATGCTGAGCCTAGGCAAAGTATATCTTCCATTTGCATCGACAGAGAATATTTCGATCTTTATGGTCACAGTTAGCTGATGAGATGTTGGTAGCTATTTATTATATTGTTTCAATACGGTCACTGTCTTTTGCTTCTCTACCCATGTGCCTCAAATTGTTTCCCGTGTAATAATAACTCATGTTTTGTGTTGCATGGACGACCAAATATGCATTTTCATTACAGCGTTGAGATTGGAAGAATTCAAAAATTGAGGGCTCGGCAAGTGACCGGCCGTATACCCAATGGACTCTTCATTTGAGGGCTCTGCCAGGCCCTATTTAAACCTGACAAGAATTCAAAAATGATGGCAATACTGACACCATAATATGACTTCGAAGAGGTCCTTACCGATCTCTCCAAAGTTATCTCTACTAAATTCGACCATGTTTCTGTGATTGATATAATTTATTTAAAAGGAAACCAACCGGAGTTAAGCTACAAACAATTCTATAAATAAACCACCAATAGCATAATTGCTCAAGGCACATAATTCAGCCTCCTAACGAGCATCTCCCGTTGCTTCATTCTCATTTCCCTCGCAATGTTCATGTTCATCTATTCTATCGCCTATATACATTTATGCTCACGAGTGAGCTTAGGGGCTAGTAAGTATACATACCAATTACATAAAGCAAGGTTTTCAGATTCATAAAAGCATGCCATGGTTTCTCTTCGATTTAAAACTGGTAAACATTGTCACATAAAATACTATACATATATACTTTATGAAAGCAATTCATCCATCATTTTCAGAACCTAGGCATGTCATTAAGAAGTTCATTACCAAGTATAACAGATGATGTTAACTTAGGTATGTTGCGGTCAATGTACATTCCCCTCTGACTAGGGCCTACAATCCCTACCCCTTCCTGGGACCTAATATTATTGTGGCCGCAAGGGTGAACCACGAGCAACTGTACTGTGCGTCGACGTATCGTCCTGTTGACCAGGATCCTACAAATTCAACTTCCCCCCATGGATATGGGGCGCAACAACGAAGTGAGAATACCGTCTCATTGCGTATATGAGCCAACTTTAAAATTTCACGTGGGCACAATAATGAGAACATTTTGATGTATTTTCACATCAAACAATTCATTTGTACGTATACGTAGACGAAAAAAACGTGCACGCGGAGGAATATATATAATGAGTACTAACCTCGCTGAATAACTGTTTTTAGTATTTTCTCAAACGCCGGTCCTAGCTCTTATCTATCGAAGCCAAAAGAACAATTAACACCGGTGTTATCCATTGCCGTTCGAGTACACCTAAGCATTATCGTTTTTTCGAAAGCAAGTGAAATTACCAAACCGCCCCTCGACTTCAGTGTAATTCCTATTTACCCCCGACTACAAACGTACCGTTACATATGCCGATATAACCAGAAAGACTGTTTTAAATAGCTATCTCATGAATTTTTGGACCTTAATGGCCTCTCGGGGAATTATCCGCTCGAATCCCTAAGTTTGTCCTTAAACTGAGCTCTAATGCTCCTTGTTTTCAACCATCAATATCGATATATTTTCAAAATATATCGACAGTGCCGGAATGCCACAAAATGTTAGACACTTCAGCCTCTCAGTGTGTTTAGACCACTGTAAACTTTCCACCTAAAAATAATTTTGTTTGCTATATCAAACAATTAGCAAGCCTATTTTGAAAATAAGGTCGTTTCAGACATTTTGCATGCCTAGAAAAATCTCATAAATTTCGCGATCAATAAAATCGCTAAAAGCCTATGTTCAAAATCTATGTGTCTACTCACTAATCATCGCTAAAATTCACTCTAATAACACATATTGATGCCAAGTATAAATTCATTGCTAATTCGAGCTCGATAAAGTGAAAATTATGCACATCAACGCTAAATGTTACGTTCATAATCGTCATAAGCTGATCGGGTAAGCATAAAATCAAGGTTCGGGTATTACACTTGTGTTGTTAGATTCTGAGTCTACAGGAAAGTGTACTCTCCGATCATTCAGAAACACATTAGAGCTATATTGCAATTACCTCAGTGGGTTATATGCTAACAACCTTTTCCATATGTGCAATCAGATTTAGGCCTGGGCCATCATTTTCATGGTATAATAACTCCGTGTTGGGTTGACAACCCTGGTCCCAATGTGCATAATTTAAGTTTGACCCATAATAAGATCGTTGTTATCATTCGTATCACAAGTAGTTTATCGATAAATATAGTATTTCAGCCTCATATAAGTCATCAACCGCATCCGCGCAAATTAATGCAAACTGAAGAAGTGAAATGTTTCTTCCAACTTCGAAGTGGAACTGGCATGAAGAAGTGAAATGTTTCTTCTATTCATTCGCTGTCGCAGCCAGCGCATTCTAGAATTGAACCATACCCTAGTAATTAAAATTATCTTTACGTTGCATTGCATCCTATTTTTTACATGTCAAATATTCAAGGGCTGCGATCAATGTGGACTTCGAACGGCCTCGAAGTCAAACACAATTCGGAAGGACTACTCGAACACAATATGTTTTTTATCTAGTCTATGTTCTTGCTACCGGCAAGTTTAATTAAGTCAAGTTTGACCAATAGAAATTAAGGGGAAATTAGTCCTTCTACGTAATTAGTTTCAAAACCAAATGTGGGTCTACATCCCTTTATTCGTCATGTCGATGTGCATAAAAAACCTGGCGCGTCCGCAGAAAAGGACTCCTTCTCCTCTTGGGGTCACCGATTGCATGCTTGTGTGGCTCGTGCCCCGCATGCATGCACGGCGGTCGAAGGGTACTCACCACCATCCGTCACCACCCCGTACTGGGACGTTTCCACTGCCGAGACTTCTCTATCTACGTCGGACCAAGCTCTCACTCGGTCTTTTACACGGTCTCGGCAATCGAACACCCCCCCGCTCTCACTCGGTCTCATTTCCAGAGGACCCTTTTACCCAAGAAGATGTCTAACCGTGATCGTGGACGTTCAACTATGGGACCCCGGTGCCGGACGAGCGAAGATGGATTGGGTAGGGACGGCGGCCGTAGAGCAGGAGGAGCGCCTTCCTACAACGGGCTGTGCCCGCACATTTTATGCAACAGCCTGTGGCCACGCCACCTCCTCATTCTGTGTCTGGAAACCTGTAACGTCAGCTTCTACTGAATCACGCTACTGATAAAAGACATGAAGAAAAGCACGGCTTGGCATCAGGCAGATGCCAAAATTGTGCGGGCATACCCTGTTGTGGGACGGCGCTCCTCCTGCTCCACGGCCGACGTCCCTACCCAATCCATCTTCGCTTGTCCGGCACCGGGATCCCATAGTTGAACGTCCACGGTCACGGTTAGACATCTTCTTGGGTAGAAGGGTCCTCTGGAAATGAGACCGAGTGAGAAGGGGGGGGGGGTGTTCGATTGCCGAGACTGTGTAAAAGACCGAGTGAGAGCTTGGTCCGACGTAGATAGAGAAGTCTCGGCAGTGGAAACGTCCCCGGTACGGGGTGGTGACGGATGATGGTGAGTACTCTTCGATCGCCGTGCATGCATGTGGCGCACGAGCCACACAAGCATGTAGTCGGTGACCCCAACAGGAGTTCTACATGACACAACTAATAGTGGCCCTTCCCTCGGTTCATCACGTACGTGATGGCTGCACAAAGAAGACCAAATATATTATCACCCAAAAAATTATATTCTTTTAATTTTATAAAGTGAAATGTATATAAATGTTTCAACAACCCAAATTCACATCAGATGAAACTAGTAATGTCCAATACCCACACATTATAATTTGGGTCATCTTTGACTCAACAATGGAACTAGTTCTGCCGATGCCCCTTGGCAATGTTCCTCTAAGCTCGTGGTTCCCGCAAGGTCATCCCACGTATGTAGTGGTCCCACCGAGAAGAAATGGAGCCTGGCTCCACCCCGTAATTTCTGCATAAATTGAAGTCGGCATCCGCACAATCTGACGAGCACATTTGCAGAAACCGACTGGTGTTTTCGCAGAAAATGACTGGTGTCACCACACCCCATTTGCGTCAACACATCCGCTTCCTTGTTGTTCATTCACGCAAAACACATCAACGACTTGATCCATTAACAACCACGAGGGTCCGGGCCGATAAAGTGCGCCCTAGCGGAGAGGAAAAAGATATAAACCGAGCTCCCATCGAAGCGGGGGATACTGACAGCCCTCAATGATCCCAACTGTGTAAGGGCAACGTGTTTGCGTGGTTCCCGCAAGGGCATCCCATGTATGTAGTGGTCCCGCCGACATCGTTTTCTTGCTGGGCAACGCTCCATAAGTTCTGCATAAATTGATTTGCGCATCCGCACAATCCGACAAGCACATTTGCCGAAGCCGACTGGTGTTTTTGCAGAACACGACTGGTGTCACCACACCCCATTTGCATCTACACATCCGCTTCCTTAGAAAATTCCCGCTAAACACATCAACCACTCCGCATCGAACTCCTTATGGCCTTAACAACCACGAGGGTCCGGGCCGATAAAATGAGCCCTAACAGAGAGGAAAAAGATATAAACTGAGCTCCCATCGAAGCGGGGGATACTGACAGATATTGATCCCAATTGTGTAAGGGCAACGTGTTTGCGTGGTTCCCACAAGGGCATCCCACGTATGTAGTGGTCCTGCAGAGATTGTTTTTCTTGCTGGGCAACGCCCCGTAAGTTCTGCATAAATTGACTTGCACATCCGCACAATCCGACGAGCACATTTGCAGAAACAGACTGGTGTTTTTGCAGAAAACGACTGGTGTCACCATGCCCCGTTTGCGTCTAGGATAATCCACTTCCTTGTTGTTCATGGGACCCCATTATTCGCAATTAAACTAGACGAGGACTTCCCATAAAGGTACTTAAAATCCCCTTAGCCTTCCCCATGTGTCACCTAAATGAGTGTGGCTGCACTAACGATTTCACCTCTCAATGTTAGACCACCACTTATGCAATATTTGCATGTCTTGAAGCACCGCTTTGTTCTCACATAGTGCGAGCAGGTCATTTCTTATAAATCCTTCACCGTTTCATAGTTTGGTTGGATCATGACCAGTATATGCGAAACAAATTAGAGTAGGGGGCATGTGTACACGAGGCAAATCTATGTGGAGCTCGGAAAGCTATGCGATACCTCTAATCACCTTAGAATCACCACTATTTACCTGTTACCAATACCCTGCATGCCTGTCATCATTAGTGTTGCAACAATTGCTACGATTACCACCAAAACAACGATCTCGATAAATAGACACTGAACCAACAACCATTGTATCCACCGCTTGTCGGAACTACTAGGGTATCTCAGTCTCACTTAACAGTTCTATCACCACCATCAAAGCAACTACCACCATCACGTTCACAATCATTGTCATCCTGTGTCAACCCCCACAACCGTCGTACTGTGACATATACGAAAAAATGTCTCCCTAATACCATTAGGGAGACAATTATAATTTGTTTACTGGAGTTATAGATTAATGCCATAACGGGGAAAAAGCTATTTTAGCTCATTTATCATTATATTTATGACAGCTTCCACCTCAATCGTAGCAAAATCAAACAAGAAATACTCGGCAATTGAATATAACTAAAACATGTAGTGGTCAAAACTACGTGCGTAACATGTTAGACTTTGGTAGCATAAGTTATAACAAATGAAACATTCGAAAGGTACCTTTAGCTACCTCAAAGAATATGCAACTTTGTGACGGACTAATTCTCACAATGTTATTCTAAGACTTCTTACGTATGGTGGTCGCTAATTGATCAACCGGACCGAAAAAACATCCTTGTAACATCGCAAGGTATTTAGGACTCCTTATGGTGACTTCTATCAAAAGGGTGGTGACGTATGTCGCTCCAAATTTAAAACTAATATATTCACTTCTCAAAGTGTGTGCAAATATACAATATAAGCCTTTGGAAACTAGGTAGGGAGTCGTACGACCTTCCAAGTTGAAGCGTACGTGGCAGAAGCACATGTTCATCAAGGTATCCCTCAAAGTCAAACACAATGATGGAGTTTGCACAAACCGTGGATGGATTTCACGACGTACAGAGTTATTGTGCCCCGCCATGTGTAATGGAGAGGTGACAGAATGCTACGCTTTTCAACCAACAAGTATCTAGAAAAATTGCATCCATCAAAGATCTTTTTTGCCTTAGCAAAATCGTACTTACTTCCCGCAAGGAGCTCAATTTTTAGGAGTCCACCGAAGCAAAAGTCAGCTTGTGGCCCCCATGTGTACTTTTGCAAAAAACGACTTGAGCATCTGCAGAATGTGACAAGCACTTTTGCATAAAGAGACTGGTGTTTCTACAGAAAACGACTTGGGTCACCCATAGGTTTTGGCATAATGGCTGTTATATGTGGTGCTCCCACGTTTGTTGTTTCCATCGGACAAGGTAGTGGAGCATCTACAAAGAGGCTTGTAGACTTAGGAAAATCTACATGCATCGGGACGTATGGACAAGCACATACGCGCAGACATTTGATGCGTGTTTGCAGAAACTTTGTTGTTCACACACACCTCCGGTGTAAAAATTTTATTTGTCGCTAATTTTGGAAATAAAATTAGCAACCAGAATTTAGCGACAGGTTTACGTCCGTCACTAAATTTTTTTACAACATATAGGTTGAATAGGTTTTAAGTGACGTATTGCTTGCCTTTGTGTGGTTCCACTCTGTAAATATAGCTTATAGAGACAGACTTTTCCTCAATACTTCAAAATAACTGTGTCCATTCTCCCGCGACATTATTTTCATGTCTCCCTCTTTTCGCTCTCTTTAGTGTGGGCCGTTGTTGCCAACATGCAGCCGGCCACCTCTAGTTAATTATTTTTGTTACTTGTTATTCAGTTTTGACATGGCATGGTGGTGCGCCTCAATGGTGAGATATGGACTACAAATGTACATTCTAACTTGTCATGTTGAACCATCTTGTCTAAGATCTTATCTTCCGAGACTTCAGATAGCGCTTTTGGCTCCAACCCATCTATGTCCAGGGAGCACAATACCTTTGCAATTGCAAGCGATCTTTCCCATCCTACGCTTTTTAAGCCATGCGATACCTCCATTGTTCCTAAGGTAATTAGATGGAATACATACACAGCCTGTGTATTTTTACCATGTTATTACCTTTGGAACAATGAAGGGCAATACCAAGTCCACTAGGGATGGGAAGGACCGCTTGCAATTCCAAAAGTATTCTGCTCCCCAGACATAGATGGGTTGGACCCAAAAGCACTATCTGAAGTTCACCATAGCAAAACGATTTTGCCCCGAACCTAATTAGATAAGAACTAATTATCGACCCTGTGCCGGTTAATTAGGACAATTATTTGGCAATTACGGTAATTCAAGGTATTTAGAGTTGACTAAAGCTCATGGAGGGTACATTCCTTAAATTAGTGTTATTCAGTCTATAATAAGGGCAAACTTAGTAAACGCAACAATGATGGCACCAATATTATGCCGTGCAAATAACGTTGTTCCAGCAACTGTCTTACACACATAGGGGCGTTTACTGGCAGCCCGCTAATAATATTTTTTAAGGAGTTCTTAAAAACTCCAAGCACAGTTACATAGACAAATAGTAATACAAATTGATCACATCATGTTTAGGTGAGAGTGGGCGTCACTTGGAAAATGGGGAGCCCAGTACATGTTTCCAACCCCCTTGGCAAGAATGCTCATCAAAACGTAGGATGTTGACAACCATCAATAATCCCAACCCCATTGGGAATGTTCCTCTAAGCCCATCATGCTCCCCGCAAGGGCATCCCACGTACGTAGTGGTCCCGCCAAGAAGAAATGGAGCTCGGCTCCGCCCCGTAAGTTCTGCATAAATAGACTAGCGCATCCGCACAACCAGACAAACACATATGCAGAAAGCGACCGGTGTTTTTGCAGAAAAAAAACTGGTGTCACCACGCCCCGTTTGCGTCTACACATCCGCTTCCTTAGAAAATTCACGCTACACACATCAACCACTTTGCAACAGACTCTTCACGGCCTCAACAACCACGAGGGTTCGGGCTGATAAGATGCCCCTAGCGGAGAGGTGACGAAACGCTATAAACCGAGTTCCCATCGAAGCTGGTCAATGATCCCTTCCGTGTAAGGTCAATGTGTTTGCGCCCCTCAAGGGCATCCCACGTACGTAGTGGTCCCGCCGAGAAGAAATGGAGCTCGGCTCCGCCCCGTAAGTTCTGCATAAATTGACTTGCGCATGCGCACACTCCGACGAGCACATTTGCAGAAATTGACTGGGGTTTTTGCATAAAATGACTGGTGTCACCACGCCCCGTTTGCATCTACACATCCGCTTCCTTGTTGTTCATGGGACCCCATTATTCGGACGTAAACTAGACGAGCACTGCCCATAAAGGTACTTGAAATCACCTTAGCCTTAGCCTTCCCCATGTGTCACCTAAAAGCATGTGGCTGCACTAACGATTTCACCTCTCAATGTTAGACCACCACTTATGCAATATTTGCGTGTCTTGAAGCACCGCTTTGTTCTCACACAGTGAGAACAGGTCATTTCTTTGGATCCTTCACCATTTCATATTTTGGTTGGATCATGACCAGTCTATCAAAAGCCATTGATCAACCGTACCGAACAAACGTCCTTGTAACATCGCATGGTGGTTAGGACTCCTTATGGTGATTTCTATCAAAAGGGTGGTGACGTATGTCGCTCCAAATGTAAAACTAATATATTCACTTCTCAAAGTGTGTGCAAATATACAATATAAGACTTTGGAAACTAGGTAGGGAGTCGTACGACCTTCCAAGTTGAAGCGTACGTGGCAGAAGCACATGTTCATCAAGGTATCCCTCGAAGTCAAACACAACGATGGAGTTTGCACAAACCGTGGATGGATTTCATGTGGTTACATGGATTATTGTGCCCCGCCATGTGTA
The DNA here is from genome assembly GCA_033070095.1 of Escallonia herrerae. Lineage (NCBI taxonomy): Eukaryota > Viridiplantae > Streptophyta > Magnoliopsida > Escalloniales > Escalloniaceae > Escallonia > Escallonia herrerae. Next base: position 14,535 of record JAVXUP010003189.1, on the reverse strand, counting down.
ATGGAGAGGTGACAGAAAGCTACGCTTTTCAACCAACAAGTATCTAGAAAAATCGCATCCATCAAAGATCTTTTTTGCCTTAGCAAAATCGTACTTACTTCCCGCAAGGAGCTCAATTTTTAGGAGTCCCACCGAAGCAAAAGTCAGCTTGTGGCCCCCATGTGTACTTTTGCAAAAAATGACTTGAGCATCGGCAGAATGTGACAAGCACTTTTGCATAAAGAGACTGGTGTTTCTACAGAAAACGACTTGGGTCACCCATAGGTTTTGGCATACGGCTCTTATATGTGGTGCTCCCACGTTTGTTGTTTCCATCGGAAAAGGTAGTGGAGCATCTACAAAGAGGCTACATGCATCGGGACGTTTATGCGAAAGCACCTACGCGCAGACATTTGATGCGTGTTTGCAGAAACTTTGTTGTTGATACACCTCCGGTGTAAAAATTTTATTTGTCGCTAAATTTGGAAATAAAATTAGCAACCAGAATTTAGCGACGGGATTACGCCCGTCAATAAATTTTGTTACAACATATAGTTTGAATAGGTTTTAAGTGACGTATTGCTTGCCCTTGCGTGGTTCGGCTCTGTAAATATAGCTTATAGAGACAGACTTTTCCTCAATACTACAAACTAACCGTGTGCATTCTCCCGTGAAGGATAATCGGCCGCTAAAAGTCATCAATGAGGGGATGAGTTGTGTTGTTATGCTAATCTGATACCTTGGCTGTGGAGGTCGGGCTTGCATCGAAGGCACTCATCATGCTCTGTGGTCGCTGCCTCTAGTCCTTACATCGCCGCTGCATGCATGACGGTCCGAGGGTTGCACGTCCACAATACTTGGTTAGACATATTATTCGGTAGAAGGGTCATATATAGTGGTAATGAAAGCGAGTGAGAGAGAGAGAGGGTAATACCGTTAGAGCTAGATACCCAATTTTATTTTTTCGGCGCCTGAGTGCCCGCTTGAAAGGCTAACCTGTAACATTTGAGGGCTTCTGCCTCCCCCTTAAGGCCTGCAGAAATTTACTGGGGCATCAACAGAACTTGACCTGCACGCTTGCATAAACTGACTGGTTTTCTTGCATAACAATACTTGTTTCATTCAAACCGTGCACAATCGTAATTCAAACCTGGAGGTCAGACGTAAGCTCTTCTAGTAGGCAAGGGTAGTATTGCATCTGCACATAGACAAGATTAGGAAGTGCTACACAACGAGTATTGCCCAGCAAGTTGCTGACTTGGGGCCTCAAACTCAAATTGCTAGACGATGTAAGGTAGTTTAACAGACTTTTATTTATATAGTAGTAGAATATGTGGGTCATTTGGGAAAGAAGGGATAGATACACATCCGCTCCTTGACGCATGTTTCTGTGTCCTTAAAAAAGGGTTTAAAATACACTTTGCAACTTGTAGATGGTAAAGTCTCCCCTCCTTAAATAGCCTTGTTTAAGTCTATGTTCACGCTGTGTCCGCTGTCTTGGAAATCGAGCTTTTGAGGGTACCCCGATTTTCATGTACAGTGTGTGCCAGTTTAAATGTTGTTTGATCCCTATCACTTACATGGTCAATAATTTACCCCACTGTTTGGTAGTACGTCAATTCATTTGCATGTGATGGTACAAACAAAAACCATACATACCTTATGAACTTACAAACTTGGGTCTAGCATGCATGTGAATGACTAGTAGAAGAAAACAACAAACAAAAGCGTGGAGTGACGTATGAACTTTGAAACTTGGGTCAAGCATGCATGTGAATGAATAGTAGAACAAAACAACAAACAAAAGCCAAGACATGACGTATGAACTTTGAAAGGTGGGTCAAGAATGCATGTGAATGACTAGTAGAACAAAACAGCAAACAAAAGCCAAGACATGACGTGTGAACTTTGAAACTTGTGTCAAGCATGCATGTGAATGACTAGTAGAACAAAACAACAATGAACTATTGATGCCACTGTATTGGTTTTTTGCAGTAGTGGAATTGTACAACTTAAATTATTAACTCCACATTTTAGTATTCGTCACATCTGAATGTGGTGTTACAGACAAAAGCCAACACCGGACGTCTGGATATATGAAGCATGCCAGTTTGTGTAAATATGGCGCGTGAATGAATAGTGGAATAAACCAACAAGAACTCCCAGGTTATGCGAAGTTGTACCACTTTAATTATTAACTCCACTTTCTTGGTATTCCCCACATCTGAAGGTGATGGTACCCTTCTCCTAATAATGGCGTACGAAATCATGCATTTTTTTGGGCACATGACATGTGAATGAATAGTAACACAAACCGTAGAAAAAACTGACACATCCATTGTCTGGGTTTCTGGTAGTAGTGGAAGTGTACCAACTTACACTATTCAGGCCAATTAAGCCAAGACCATATTGAAAGTGCATTATATTATCAGTTCTTATTCATACATGCCCAAGTCATTTGAACCCAGCAACCTAGTACTAATATATGTGAATAGACTATTTCCCCTTCAGGAAACACGTTGCGTCTTGCAAACGCTTTTCAAAACCACCGCCTGAATTCCCTGTGCAAAACTAGTTCCCCATTTGGTAAGTAGATAACGGTTGCAACCATGAACAATCAGGTTTTGAACACATGGCTATCGACAGCGTTGACATTATTCGAGTTTGGCTTTGCCTTCTATTGAGGGCGTGGTCAGACACGATCCTCATCAATAGAAGAGTTGGCTAAGAACTACGATTTCTTCTTGAATGCAATTGAAGTAGGAAATGGAGTGATGTTATTTAAGCTGTGGTCACACACCTTTTTAAACCTGTAATGTTCTCGCTCACACTGTTTAAATTAGACATATAAAATGAGATAGACCTATTGAATCAAGTTTATTACGAAATAATGTTGTTCGATATTAACCGTGACGTCCAAAGGGGTCGTGTGAAAATAAACAAGATTGAATATTGAAGCATCAATAGGTAACACAATGTTATGTAACGAAAAATGTCAAACAAATATCGCCGCGTATTGTAGCCGAATCATAGGTGATTTTTTTCTTGACCCCAAAAGATGCTGTTGAATGACACAATGGTGAACAGTCACACAACCTGAGAAGAACCTTAGCAGATGATGTTAACTTGCATTATTGCACACCACCACAAAACCCATTGAAACAAGTCTGCCCAACCAGAAGCTAGATACAAAGTTGTATATGGATAGAAATACAAACAATGCATAGGCACAGTACGTAGTCAGGCTTTATTGCACAAAATGACAAGATTCGTTACATTAGGACTTGAAAAATTGTGCAACAGGACTTGTATTGTATGCATAGGCATGAGGTTGATTGTATAAGCTAGAAGCAAAGCAATATCTTAGTGCAATCTAAAAGGACATTGATTGGGTGGTGTCAGCCATTCATGTTCGGACTGACATCATGGATGCAAGCAACATTAAGGGTCTATAGACTTTATACGTTTTTCTGTGTGTTCAATTATTTGTAAATATGCTGAAACAAATGCTCTGTTTCGTGTACATTTCATACCTTTCATTATCTGGTAGTATCTAAAGTTACGGTATTTATCAATTGAGCCTTGCTTGATCCAACTGATTGTAAGAGAACATCAAGTTCAGATGAACATGCCACTATTTTTAAACCCTATAATAATAAAACAACAAGTATTACTGAATACGATGCCATGCCAATAACGTTGTTCCAGTGACCGCCTTACAAACATAAGAATGTTTACTGTCAAACGAGACGATACCTCTAATGTTGATGGGTTCTTCAAAACTCCAAGCGTGGTTACCTAAGCATCAACACCCAAGAAGATTAGCAAGAATCTTAATGTAAGTGATCCGAAACGGTTAAAGGGGACCACAGTACAGAGCTAGAAGCAAGGTACGTGGGTGCTATAAAACACCCTCGTAACGACGATGATCTCATGTGTAGCCACAAGAGGAGTAAGTGAGCCAATGCTTGAAAACAGGACACCATGTGTAGACACCGGAGTATTCCATGAGCAAATGCTTGAAAACAAGAGACGTTGTGCAGGGGCGAGGTCAGCTGATTACAATGACATGTTCACAACTGGTATTCATTTTCCAGACACACATGGTGGAAAGATATATATATATATATATATATATATATATATATATATATATATATATATATATATATATATATATCACTCTTCATTTGACATATATCCATCAGATAAGTACTGATTGTTGGTTAAAATAGTGTTTCTCTCGCTAGAAGTGAAGGGTCGGCCACTAGCCTCTGCCATTTCTTCGGCAAGCTGAAGCATGTAAAATCGTTTTCTATGTAACAACATCCGGTTATTCTCCATACGAATTTGCCGCACAACTTTCCTACACTTGGCAACATTAGGACGCGACATACTAAGTGAACGACGGTGCGGCACAGGTGCTCCTAGCGCAATGAGATCTTGGTGTAGTGCTTCTGATTCATTTACTCGATATGCCCATTCTCTTCGTAAACCAGCGTAATACTCTCTAGGATCCGTGTACCTCACTTCTCTGTAGTCGTCGTTTCTTTCACACAACAACCACACATTCTCACGTCGCCGATAATTAGAACTACCAGGAAGACCTGCCATACAACTTATGCATATCACAAGCCATGAGCATGACAAGCATATATACAGCTTTAGCGTACACACATGTAGTATAGTTCTGGTTTGAGATCCGGACAAGAGTAGGCCAATCAAAGTGACAACACGAGTGGTGTTTTTTTAATAAAGTCACTCATCACGGAAACTCTAATTGGTAGTCCAAGGCGTTTCCAATGAAATGATACATCAACCACGTGCCGTACTCACAAAGTGAAAAGCACATCATTCTTCTCAGTTGTATAATGACTACAATGGACAAAGGCATGTCGGAGAGAGGTGTATAATTCAAGAATTTGTGCGCAGAAGTAATTACATACGTAGGAGGCCACATATTGAAACGTCGCGCACAATAAGGATGGTGTCTGAATTCGTGAGCCCGAAAGTAGACATGTGAATGATCTATACCGACAATATTAGTATTTGGTCACCGATAACCTGTTGCATGGCTAGTCTAATCCCTTTTCAGAACGCAATTACCGGCTATTTCCCGACTTTCGCGTGTAGTGAAAGACTGGGCATATGGTTCGTTATGGCTTTAGGTACACAAGTATAAAGATAGGGGTAGAGTTGTCCAGCAAACATATGTTTTCTTGTTTGATTTGCCCAATTGAATCTGCAGCTTTGATGTAATATCACACCCCTGGCAAATTTCCACAGAAAAATACTAAACGAGTACTTCCGAATTAGAACTTGATATCAATCCGACAAAATCAACTACACCGCTGTTTTTGCTACTGGCTCAATACGCAATTAGCTCAACAAGGATTGCTGAAACTTGCAATGAGCTTTTATATTATCAGCAACTAATACAGCTGCAAATGCTATTTATCAATGAGCTATAAAGAAATTTACAGCGACTTGTCACACGGTTGTCAGTACGAGCATGCGGCATTTATTGAAGTGGGCCGTTATCCACTCCTATATAAGTATCTATAGTGGATGAAGGGCAAAGGGCACAGAGCGGGTGCTGTGTGAAGTACTATAATCTTGGAGATGTCCTACACTCCACGAGACATATTTGAAGCATTGGGTCGGCACTGGGCGGGCGAAGATGAATTTCAATACTCATTGCGTCCAAGTTTGCGATATTCAAGACGTTATGTTAGTACATTACATGCAGAATGGTCTTACCGGATGAATGAACGTGAGGTACTCATAGCTGATTCACGACGCATGGATATACCCGTTGTTCGGCAGAGGGCAATCAACATGCCTCGGAATACAGGTATGGAGCTTGAACGGGCTCTACATCGCATACGTGAAGAAAATAATAGAATGAGAGTTTGTCAAAGTAGGCAAAACTTGCGTCGTATGGCGCGTGAAAGCTATGCAGATGGCAACAACAATGAAGCACAAGTATACTGGAACATGAGCTCTGAAACTGGATCTATTTCTGATGCTCCAATGTCTGATGAAGATGAATGAAGGTGGTTACAGTTTATGCGGAGAGTGTCTCCATTATCGTTGCATGTGCGTGGAGTGATCTTAAGATGCTTATATGAAATTTACTTTGAAAATCTGAGGTGGGGTAGACAAATTTTATGTTATGATGAATGTTATGTATAACACAATGATCAGTGGTCAACGCACGTGATTAGTACAACATGACCAATTACCAAGCGTGTATACGCATTATACCATCTACACGAGTACAGACAACATGTTCTCCTCTTATCTCTGTAGACAGCAAATATTTGTACGTCATACAACCTTTGCCACCACAATGCGCCGATATATAAACACTGTGCAGTGCATGTCCATTTAAGACATGACCAACCATATAATCTGTAATGTTACCGGTCGTTGGAAGCTCTGTACATGCCTCCTCAAATTGTGCTAGCAATACGGTACTAGTAGGCCGATGCAAAAGAATACGCCCTATTTACAAGATACACGATTTGTCTTGCGAACGTGTTTAAGAACGGCGAATTAAACTATTCGCCAAAAAAACCAGATTTGCTTAGTAGAAAACGCTTGCAACCATCAACGATCTCTATTGGAAAATAATCATCGAGAGCGAATGAACTATTTCGACTTTGGCTTTGACTTCTATTGACAGCGTGGTCAGAGATCACAACCTCAGTAGGAGTATTAATTATGACAACAACGTTATTCTATGAAAAAAGTGCCATTCGAAGGCGAGTGATATTATTCAGCCCTTGTTGAAGTTGATTCAAAGCACGAATTTGTAAGAAGACGTGCTTTCCATTTGGAACCACTATTTCCCAACCATACACTAGTTATCCGTCATTTATGTTCGTGCAATTGTGTTTCAATTAGACTAACAAAATGAGATTAAATCTTCCCATTCAGTTATTCCAGAAGGTCGTGGTTCTTAACCGGGACAACCCAAAAGTGCGGCATATAACTAAGTAGGACTCAAAATGGAGAGAAGAGGAGACGCAATAATATGTGATGGAAAAGAAAATTCACAAACACAACGTACAACTTCTTGTGTAATGTGGCCAAATCTAGGTGAGTGTTGTTTGACCCCAAAGGATCTCGTTCAATAATACACAGTCTAGAGGAGGGGATCTGCAAACATTTATAACATACGGGTGAACATTAACTCAAACTGACATGATTCATAGCATCCAGTCTCTTGCATTATTGCATACAATGACTTGTACGAACGAGGGTAGTCAGGCCGCGAAGAGGCTAGCAACAAAGACATATCAACTGCTCAATCGGATTTTTCCGTTGATTGCGCCGGTGCTTGCCTTTCATGCCCCACACGGTTTGCAAAAGCGTTGCAAGCAACTTTATGGAATAGGAATTTTAATGCAATCAACTCACTTATTGACATTGACATATCACTACTCAGCCCAGTGCTCCAACTATACAAGCTGCCGGACAAAAAATTTTCACATGTCTCTGCACCAAACTCACTTATGTCAACATTGACATATCACTTCTCAGCCCCATGGTCCCACTCTACAAGGTGGTAGAAAGACAAGCTGGTAGAAAAAAAATTCACGTGGGAACCGCAACCTTGTTTGCATTTAGAGTCATAAGGAATTCCCACAACTGAGAACCCATTTAGAGTCATAAGGAAAAACAAGTAACTGAGAACCCATTTAGAGTCATAAGGAAAAAACAAGTAACATGCACTGCTAAAATTCAAGTTGTAATGCACTTTTGCAGTCTCAAGGCAATAATCCTCACCGAAATTTAGACACAGCACAAAACCCGCCTAACAAAACCACGTCTTTCATTTGACCTGCTTTTAGGAAGGGAGATATACTTGAGTACATATATAAGGAATGGTAAAAATGTAATGCGAAATCTTTGCCAGCAAGATTAACCAAAGCTAATAATATGATATATACACATCGCTTGCTAGTATCGTACGACAGTTTGCTTACAAAAAATATCACTGAAACATGTCCAAATCTCTACCCCATGAAGTAGAGGATTGCGTCTTGTAAGAAGACGGGGCTTGGGCACCAAATGCACAGCTTAACGGGGCAATTACCATAATTCCACAAACATATTGAATAAGTTACAAAATAGCAAAACTGGTGCAATATGTACACCAAAGCAAGTCTGCAAAAGCCGGAACAAGATCCAGGGCAACACCAGCTGCTATACCATATAGTCATATCTACTTGAGCCTTTCGTTATGGATCAGCTTGCCATTGTTGCCATGCTTCTCGATCGGTTGAAGACCTCCTTTGTACCCCTTCAGTGTGACCCATAATAAAATTAGGCCAGCTTCAAAAAGTTTTCCAGATTTACATCGATATTTACAATCCACGCCTACAACCTGTAAAGAATGGAAGCTTGAATCAGGAAAATGGTGTCAAATTTCCAGAGTCATTATTCGTCCACAGTAAAGAGAGTGAAAACTGAAAATAGCCACTGAGTGACGTTGTCACATACAACGAAAACAAAAAGGACTTGAAAAACAAAGCATAACCAGAAAAAGACACATACTAGTGCCCAAAGGGTGGCTCAATGGTCAAATATACGGTTGACCACGTTAATATTGCATACCCCAATATGCTTGTCCCTAATCCCCTCAATATAACCAAAAATTCAATCTCATGTCTTCCAATTCATAAAGCCCAACCAAAACCCCTGCCCATAATGACAGATTTGCAATATTAGGTTTACTTTGAATAAATGATTCAAAGCACACCCCTGCCGTCCAGCATCATACTTATAAGGTCCACTACTCTCATCTGGGTGTCTTATCAGATACCATATCACGTGCTTGAACAATTAATTACCATCCCGACCCCTATCATGGGCATCCGTTCTTGCACCACATCCTAAGCATATACTCTTATAAAGTCCATGGTATTTGCAAAATACCAAGGACATATTCATTCAAGGCTATGTAACTCACCAACTGGTGCCAATGACAGCTTACCTCATTCAAGACACCTCGCAACAATATTGAAAAAGGACTATCCTTTTCGTACCCAAAAAGCACTTTGGAAGAATTTAATATCAATTACATAAAGCAATGGAAAATAATCGTAAAGATGCACGACAACTCTAGCGTAAAGGTAGACATGGTGCACATAATAATAATAACGTATGAATCAAGTTACAGCGATTGCATACAGCTTATGAATTTCAACTGTGTACATTCCAACATATTCGTCTCTTGTTCTACGCATGGGTAGCATTTTAACGATCCTTCTAAATATTAGTAATTGGTGCCTTCCATAGTTAACCTGGCCCGGGCGGTTCAGTGTTGAACTACATATGAACTGTGCGCTCTTATCTATTGAGAGGGGGCTATAGCACACGGGTGCTGCCATCTTCGGTGCCAATTAGGCACCTGGGTTGACAGCCCCAACAGTGCAGTTGGGGACTCAATGACCGTCCTTTCGGAGGGTTAACAGGCCAATGTTACATTTGTGAGAGCCCCTGAACGATGGGGCATTCACGTGCTAAAGCATAACACCGTTGCACTTCTGATTTTACCTGTTTCAAAATATATTGACATGCTTACGTGACTATGTAAACAGGACAAGACATGAACAGGTTAAAGTGACAGAGCAGGCTTAATTAGATATAACATAATTCAGGACTGTATTCGAAATGAGATTTAATGTGCATTCCCCAGAGTTGCGCATAACGATTAAATGAAATGCTTCAAAGGACGGGGCGTGTTTGAGCCAATGTATCAATTCAACGCATCACAATGGAAGACTAGAGGATAAAACTATAGCTAGACATCAGATAAGATCAAAATAAAAAGGCAATTACCTCAGTTAGACTTTCTGGTTGTTTGTGATATAGCTGGTGCCCGCTTCATTTATTGCACTCTTGCAACTCGAACGATTGTGACCAGATTGATTGCAACGCGAGCAACGGGAAATCCTCTTGTCCTGAAATTGTGACTCTATTCAAGTAGTGCGTGGGCGACCCGCAGGCCGCTTGGTTCTTGGTGGCTGCACGAGGAAGAGGCCTCTGGGATTGCCTATTCTAGCATCCTCCTCGATGTCCAACTGGATCTGGTCAAATGTCGGCTCATCAAAGGTCGGAACAGGAAGAATTTGGTGCTCGAACAAAAGCTTTTGCTGGTCAACCAGGAAGACGGGGTCGACAAGGTCATAAATGCTCATCCCAGACTTGGGAAGGACTTCCATGGCATGTGGACAAGGAATCCCTGTATACTCCATCTCCTGGCAACTACAAGATCCCTGTGACAAATCCACAGCATAGTTGTTATTATGGCTGTCAGAGACCGTGAAGGTTTGGTTGAACATACACTTGCTGATAAGGGAAAGAGCTCTGCTCTTAGATTTTTCAATCTTTTCTTCAATTCGGGGACCAACAGGTGCACGCCACTTTGAAATGCTCTCGCTTTTGGCAACTAAGAAAGATGTAAGAGTTACCACATGCTCTTTGATGAAACGATGGATATTTAATTCTCGGAGGTGATGCTTACCAAGCCATGCATTATACGATTCTGCTGGATTTGAGGATAACCAATCCCACCTTCTAAAGGGAAAATAAGCATTAGCCCAATGCTGTGGCTTGTTTTGTTCGAGCCAAAGGGAGAAGTTATTGTCCAGCTTGCACATCTCACCGTAGTGGTGCATAAATTGCCTATGATCACGGGCTCTCGCAAGTCTGTCCAACAGTTCCAATGCCGTATTACATTTCTTAGTTTTCCATCCGTTATTCTTCACCAAGTATTTGCGGAAGTTTTCCTTTAGGTGACGAAGACAATGGGAATTGCAAGCAGGCCCAAACAGCTTGGCGATGCCATTGACTAGACTCTTGTTCCTGTCCGTCATAAACACAAATTCGGTATCCTTGTCCAGCACCTCTCGCAGCTCACTCAGAAACCAATACCAATCAGCATCGTTCTCGACGGATGCTATGGAATATGCCAACGGATACAACCCGTTGTTCAAGTCCAAAGCACAAGCAGAGAAAACGCAACCCTTATAGAAGTTCTTGAGAAAGCAGGAGTCCATGAAAATCAACGGCCTGCATGCAGCATGGAAACTAGCTATGGACGTACCATAAGCTATGAACAATTGATTGAACCGGTGATTGTCTTCAGTTGCTGTCCGGTACGTTGCACGTGTCCCAGGAATTGCAGCAGTCAGGCGTTCACATAACCATGGAACGTATGCATAACCTTGGGCTGGAACACCGCCCTCAATGCTAGCCTTAGCCCACTCTTTCACGCTCCAAGCCTGATTGTAAGACATACGAACCTTGTGATCTTCGTGGAAGATGGTTCGAATCTTGTTAGGGCTGAAATCAGGGCTCTCAACGATCTTCCTTTTAAACTTCTCCCCAAGATACTTTGCCTTCACAACGGGGACGTAACTAGCATCATCACCCATGTTGTGCGTGTGAGTCGCCGTGTACGTTATTACTCTAACGTACGTTGATTCACCGTCGCACGTGGCAGTTAGATACCATGGACATCCCTTAATGCTGCATATTACCCTTAGATAACCCTTGTTGTTGTCCTTCCATCTGCAGTTGAATTTCTTGTTCAGCGTAAGGAAGTACAGGCACCGCCGAAATGCTTTAGTATCCTGGAATATGCTTCCTTTCTGAAAATGAATGTCGTCAACATGCGAAGCAATAATCGTACCATCTATGACCTGATTTTTGGGCGGATCATATATTGGTAGAGACGGAGGTTCGAAGCAGGCTGAACGTAGTTCCATTGCAGCATCGTTAACCACATGATCATGACCGGAGGGGGCTGGACTTGTCTCCCCATCGCTGTTGGTACCGCGGACTTCATGTATCGGTGAGGCCGAAACGTGCTTCAGTGGACTAACGACAAGCATGTTGGGAAGTGGGCCAATATGACTAGGATCTTGACGGTGAGCTGCTTCACCCGCACAGTGGACAGGAGGCCCTGAATGTGAGCAATGGTTTGACACCCTACAAAAATGAATTTAGGTGTTAGCAACATCCTCAACCATACCAGGGAAAGGAAAAAAAATAACCAGCATTAAAGTCAGTACATTGCATCGGCTAATTGTCCCCCATTCGGCATCCCATCGGCGATGAAAACATGGATTTTGGCTCCTGAATGTAAACGCAACATTAGAGACAAAGACCGCTGGTTTTGCAATGACACCATCTGCCGCGTCTCTTCATTTGTGCAAAACACAAATGACTTGTTGCGTGAATCAATAGAGCACGCATCACAGGCCTCGGCTACAAATTGATCGTACAATGTTGTTTCATCCACATATAGCAGCTGGCTGTTTCCTCCCTCTACGACAATTCAACCAACAACGTTGCGTCGAACACCCCCAGTGGCAGTAGCAGTATAACTCCTTCACGCTACCCATTTAGCATCTGCATATATCAAATTATCAAAAAACTATGCATTACATTATACAACGCGACTGGCGTGATCATGCATACCCATATTGCAAAATTGCAATGATTTTATACACGTAGTACATATAATGGTAAAATCTACAAAGTAAGGAGTCCGAATGATCATGGAACGTAAACTAATATAGTTCAGCTGTACTAAAGATGGACGATTGCCGAAACTGACAATCGATGAAGGTAATACCGTGTTGGTAGCCCGACGTTTCCAACACTTATAACCACCGAAGTGAAGGTCGAATGGGGAGCATATATATCAAATGTCGAAGACCAATTTATCAAAAAGACAGATATTAAGATAATTCGATGGAAAGAGATTGTATTTATGGAAACTCAAGAAGATGTTGGTTTCCCCATATTCGCGTGAATAGGTAGGTCTATACCAGTTTTGTTAGAGGAGCAAACGGAGGGATAATTCCGACTACATGATATGAACAACGACACTGGATGATCAAACCACATAACAGGTGTATTGGGAAAGTCGATAGCAAACTGACTACACACGAAAAAGGATTATGGCCAACCAAACAGGTCCACCAATGTATCGAATGGAAGATCGGCTGGCTCAAGAATATATATATATATATATATATATATATATATATATATATATATATATATATATATATATATATATATATATATATATATATATATATATATATATATATATATATCATGTCCCTGGCAAAGATGAAATCTTCCCTTGGTGTCTCTCAACCACCTAAATCTGGAGTTATGCTATCATGGTCGTGACGATGCAAAGGTTTATGAAAGAGGGCAAATTCCAAGTGACCGTCACGTGCGAGGATTTGTACTCAAAATCTCTGTATCGTATGAGTTGCCAAATAAGCTTATATTGACAGAACGGGAAATGAATCAAAGTACACTTCTACGGCATGCAAGATGGGTCTACTTTTTATGATTTATGAACAAGGGTAGAGGTTAAGAAAATATGGGGTTTTTCAGCTCCTTTAAATTGCTCTACCCAAAGTACCCTCCCCCATCTTCCCCTCAAAATCACATTTGACAATCTGCAATACATACATGCCCCACAGCCCCTCGCCCTCCCACCCCTATCCTTCCCACCCCCACGCCATGCGCCACCCTACCCCTACCCACCCATCAACCAACCCCCCAAGTCCCACAGTAGATTTACATTACTATACCGCTGCAACTGATATGCCAGTGGCAGAGGGAAGACACTGTCTTTGTCACCCCAAATGAGTAGTGTTTCCTTCATCCCCACGCAACCTCTATTAGTGACATGATGAACTACCTGAGTTCAAGATTATGTTCCTTTAATTTTTCTGATTATACATGGGCAACTCTTCATGGTACTCATGCACAAAACCTAGATTCATCTGTAACTCACCTGGGCTAAAGTGGGAAGATCAGAATCTGCATGCTTTGAAGTCCAGCTTGTTCCAGAGATCCAGTTGTATCTCCTTTTCTGCAGTCTTTACACATTACCTGACAGCAAAAGAAGCATCATACGAATGTAAGGTTGTTTCAGTATGCCTTTTCTTTGTCATACTTATCTAAATGTAAACCCAAGCAAGGTCGTTCCGTAGCTAAGTAAGGAAAGGGGACCATAGAATCACACATTTTTGCACGCATTAATAATTCCGAGCTAGCTTAAGGTGTGTTTTGTGTGTTCATTTCTCTGTGCTGTGGACACCCTTTAATCTGTAACGTACTTTTTTCTAATCACAGCTCCAGTGGAGCTATATTAAAGTTTACGCCCTCCTCTTCAGTGACATCAGACTAATCCACAATCGATCAAGTTTAGTAGTCACATCATCGGTCCAAATTTTCTTAGGAAGTTGATTCTCCCATAGGACAACAAACACAAAACGCAGCGCGCTTGTTATTAAACATATAGGGTATAAACATGGTTTACTTTGATGCAAGTCATTTTCTGCAAGACTACAAGTATGGTTGTGTGAAAGTGCTTGTCCGTTTTTAGAAAATCAAGTCATTTCTTCTCTTACAACCAATGGAATAGAAACTTTGCCAAAGAGAATAGCTTATATTAGAGCATGCTTGACTCTCCCGTAGGACAACAAACACACACCAAAAAAAAAA
>JAVXUP010003188.1:0-80992 GCA_033070095.1 Escallonia herrerae | reverse complement strand
TTTGGCTCAAAATTTTATTCTCTTACTTAACGAATTAGGTAGCCCTCTCTTCCTTTCCCTCTCTAAGACCACAACCAAATCAGAACGCTTCTGCATTCCGAAAACTTTCCGAAGGTTCCCATCAATAGCATTCCTTCCCCTCCGATTTGCTACAAAGTTTCCATATTTGCGTTCCTTTTGGGAGACACAGAAGCGATCGCCATAAATCAATCGATACGATTTGCAATCCTACGTAAATTGGGAGATTAGAAGGGGTTTGGTTTGGAATACGCATGAGCTGTTCGGTGAATCTGCGCATTTCTTTTTCGAATTCGAATCACTTCACCCCTTGCCTTTTAATCTTCACCCTTCATTTCTCGCCCCAATTGCCCGTTAACCTGTTTGAACTCGATAAACCCATAAGCAGTAATTATTTGTTGTCATTATTACTGCTCTTGAGATTATTATTGATTACTGCTAATACTAGTAGTAATTTAAATTGGTGTGGTACGGCTATAAACCTCCGATCGTCGTCTCTGCATGGAATCGAAAGGAGACAAGAGTAATCGCCAGCTCACCGGAGGTTTGTAACCAGTTCTTGTTTTTATGTTTCACCCCTCATGTTTTGCTCAATCTCTTTTTCAGCTTGTCGGTAAAACCTGTTGGGTATTTATGTGCGTATGGTTTCAACAATGAAAGTGTGAAACAATCCAAGCAGTGCTGAAAACAATTTTAAGAAGGCTAATATATATTCATGGCAATAGTTTGCATCCTGTATGGCGGTCTATACTTCTCCCTTACAATGGATGTATCCTTGTCTTTCTCTTTGTTTCTTTTTGAGTCAGTACTATTTGACAAGTCAAACTAGATTCAGTGGACCACAAAGGCTACAGCTTTGTTTTATCCGAAGACCGAAGTCAAGATTCTCACGCTTGACACTCTTCTGGTCGTCGTCACTAATCGTCTATATTCAATCATTGTACCCTATCTTTGTGGTCTTGCACGGTGTTTTCTTTTTTACCTGTTGTTAAAGCCTGTGTGTTTCTCTTCAGGGATATATCCTCACATTGGGTTACAAATTGCACCCTTTTCCTAAAGCAATGTCTATTAGTTGTCTTCTCTGTTTAGGCACTCAAATTAGAGGAAAACAAAGTTGGAATCTTGATTTCTGATACTCTGCAGTGTAGGTTTAGTAGCTACACTGCTCCACACTAGATTTTTATAACTCATCATATACTTTCAATGTTCCGTTGTATCAGTATAGGGTTGTTGGTCTGTGATGGAAACTTTTCAGACAATACTGACTGGGAAGGGAGAAAAACGTTACTTTGTGGTGTTTCACTAAGTTAAGTTTTGTACTTAAAGTTGGACAAAACCTCTAATAGGTTTTTTATGTTTCATTTTTATGGCATGGATAAACTGTGGAACCTAAACATCAGTCCGGAGTATTACTGTAATGCTGCTAAATGAATTGGTACGCAAGTGGCCGTTAAAGTTCCATCGGAACTACCCCCATCCATTGGAGAATTTATAGATGAAAATAAAATGAAATTTCAGTGTGCACACATGGTTTTTGAGTTTAAAACCACCCTACAGATTTTAAAAGGAGAAAGAGGTTGTGGACTCTGCAAGGCATTAGAGATTGTCTCACTACCTACAAGATTTCTCCAGATCTTATTAGGACTCAAGTTCAACTAGTTTTGGGGCAAAAAAAGCTTAATTTTTTAGGAGCTTTCTGAGATTGAGACTGGAATAGCAAGTGCTCCAATAAATGTTCTTGAAAGAGTGATGTGGATTTTTTGGGCAGATGGTATATCCTTTCGTGGTGTGCTATTATCTGGGGTATTAAATTGTACAAAAGTTGTATTGTAAGAGGTCCCCTGGGGAAAGGGGGGAGATTGGAATTATAGTGGACACTGGGGAAGTTTTGCAATTTTCGTTTATCTGGTCAATCAGTTAATAGCTGTAATTAAGGAAAAACTCCGATGAAACAAATTAGAGATTTACTGCACTGCTCCTTCTGCCCCTGCTTTCTTATCCTTTATTGTATGACTTTGTTATAGCTGTATAATCGGACCCTTTATAACCTCTGTTTCCTTGGAAAGGCATTGCATACTGGTCGCAGATGATAAGTGTTTTTCTTTCCAAAAGAGGCTATACATGCAAGACTTTAGTGCATTTGAATGTAGTTGGCATTAGTACTTCCATCTATGAAACCTAGATGTCAAATATTAGTTCATTTTTGCTTTCCGCAGCTCTTTGCTTTTCAAATATCGAAAGAAGACATGTGGCCTCGCCATCCGTCATCATTATAGGTGGTGGCTTTGCTGGTATTGCAGCTGCTCGAGCTCTTCAAGATGCTTCGTTTCAGGTACTATAAAGACTCATATAGTAAGGACTATTCTTGAGGAGCCACATTTTGTTGCTTGAGAAATTTACATATTTTGTTTATATTGGCAATTTGTTCTTTTGTGATTTTTTTTACTGAATGATAACATTGATTTATGGTTCTGTTCCTGTTGCAGGTTATCCTGTTGGAATCACGGGATAGAGTTGGTGGTCGAGTTCACACTGACTACTCCTTCAGCTTTCCTGTTGATTTGGGTGCATCATGGTGACAATATTTCTCACTCTTTTCATTTCTTCTCTTCTCTTTTGTAGTGGGGGAGGTGGCTGGATTTTCAAACCATCTGCTGCTCATTCTGAAGCTGTATCATGTCTTTAATATATATAGGTTGCATGGAGTCTGCAAAGAAAATCCCTTGGCACATGTCATTGGAAGACTAGGACTACCTCTCTACCGTACAGTGGTGACAACTCGGTGTTATATGACCACGATTTGGAGAGGTAGATATTTTTTCATAGATATTTTTTCATATTTATTCTTCTGTTACATATGATGTGCTTGTTGCTGAATATATGTACTTTTAAGTTGCTGAATGAGGGCTTGTTTCTACTCTTCTTGTATCTCAAGTTGTTTCTTTTGCTGAATGAGATCTTAAGTCTCTTTTTACTTCGAAAGGTTAAAATGATTGGATTGAAAGGTTTGATGACTGTTACTCTAATTTTTAGATTCTTTGAGACTTACAAGTTAACCCAAAAAGTAAATATTTTATTATGCTTTTGGGTAAAGGTAATTTAATTGCAACAAGCAGAGCACAAAACTTTTGTAGCCTAATAGCTCAAACAAGCATCAGATCAAATAAACCTACTTACAATTGCTTAGAATTCCTCTGTAGACCATAGTAACTAAGAAGGGAGTATGCTCTCAGGGATTCCCAATAGTTTGCATAGTTCCAAATTTTCTGAGGTACGAAGTATCTTTTTTCCGGGGCTAGGACATGAGCAATCAGCATCTCTTTGATGTCTTGAATGATTAGTACTCGGTTTCTGTCTTGTGCAGAAGATTCTGGCATTTTTTTCGTGCCACAAATAGTGGTGTTCAATTAGTGTTTTGCAAAGTCTAGCAAGGAAGAGCCCCGTGATTAGGGAGGAATGCTTGCTTGAAATTCATCTTCCCATTTACGTGCTGCTATAGGTAATGAGTTGAGAATCTAATCTGGTTTTCCAAACTTTAACCGAGAACTTGTATTCGGAAAACAGGTGGCTGTAGGTTTCACTTTGCATTCCATAGCAAACACATTTTCTCCGCGCCACTTGAGTTTGTCTTTGGGTTTGAACCCGTTTCTGCAAGACACCAGAGAAAGAAAGCCTATCTAGGAATGGAATCATTAGACCAGACCATAGTTGCAGGGTTCTTCAATGCTAGTCACGCTCCGACCTGGTAGCACCCGCTTCCACCCTAAAACGCATTATACTAGTGGCTTTCCCGCTCCGGAACCTCGCGCGCACTCTCGCTCTCACCCAAGCTCTGTGCAACTAAGGACCAGACTATGTAACCCCAGGCTGATTTTGGTTTATGTGGTCGTAGGTGATTCCATGCTGATTTAACAGAATACTGCCTGGTAAGTGCAATTTTCCGTATAACCCAGTCAGTAGATGCAGAATTAGGACTAAAGTAGGAGGCATTTGAGAGACGATCATTCTGATGTCATGAGGAATCTGAGGGGGACCAGTTCCATTGAGAGCCTTGTTTTTCATCTTTATGGATTGACAGCTTCACAGATAGTCCAAAGTGTGTCAATTATCACCCGCAAAGGAAAATAGACCCACCATTGCTAACACTATGTGTGATTGGAGCCCCCCCCCCCCCTTCGTGTTTTAACACGTACTAAATGGTACTGTTTCACTCAGTGAACATCTTTCTCCTGGCGGCATCACAGACTTGTCTCACAACAGCAGCTTTATGCCACTAAAGCAGGTCTTTAATCCCCAACCTCCCTCTTTTTTGGTAAGCGCAAGTCCTCCCTCTTTTTTGGTAAGCGTAAGTCCACCCAAGCTACTTTTGCATTAGTAGTCAACTTATTTTCAAGACCATAGGTAGGCTTTCAGTATATATTCTACATCTTTGAGGACTTGTTGTGATAAAATGAGCATCCCACTCTAGCAGACTTGCATGCTGAAAGAATGGCCTGAACCAACTGGAGTCTTCCTTCACCAGTAAGAGGTGTAGATGCCCATACTGCACTTTGACCAGTTTATTAGCAAGTTTCTATAGTGTTCTTGTTTAAGTCTAGTGGAAATGATTGGAACACCCAGATATCTAACTGGGAGAGTGCCCAGAGTCATGTTTCATCTGTGCTGTAAGGGTATCTTTTTGAGCACCATAAATTCCAGCAATAAAGATGGCAGTCTTATGACATTTACCTGAATGCAGAGCAGTTGCTAAAGTCATTTAGAGCTATTTGAAGTACGTCCAGGGTAGAAGTATTGGCTCCAGCTAGGAGAAACAGGTCATCAGCAAATAGCCTAGCTGAGTTATTTTCAATGTCTAGCATTTGTAGTATATGCATCTAAAAGCCAAAAAGAAAGACTGCATCTGAAGATTAAACAGGTATGGGAATAAGGGGTTCCCCAGGCACAGCCGTACAGCACTTTCGAAATATCCTGGTAGTCGTCCATTTAAGACTTATTGAGAAGTGAGGAGTATTCACACTTTATTGGACTCATCTGATCATAGTAGGAGGAAAATTAATTATCTAGATCAACTTACTCTTGCAGGAGTTGTACCATGACTTCCATACTAATCTAGGCCCTCCGAGATGTGCTTTGATGATCGAATAACTTAAGGCCTATGATACTGTGAATTGTGGTTTAATAACTACCGTGAAGCTTTTGCCTAGGTCTTCTACATCAGATATCTATGTGCGTGTCAGAATTATATGTAGCGGTAGGTTTGGGACAATGCATACGCAAGCAGCTTTCTTTTTTTTATGGGATTTAGTTTCCTGCAGAGATCGATTTGGAGATCCAATAATGACTGATATGCTTTCTTCGTAATGGTGGAATTTCTCTCTGTCTTTCACAACTCAACTAGGCCTTTGTCCCAAAACTAGTTGGGGTCTACATGAATCCTATTTCCCCATTCTCCACCACCTCCTCATCCCGCCCCACTTTTGTTCTGGTTACATTTCTATCCTTATGCTCCTCCCTGTCTGCTCGGTTTATTCTTTTTTATGTACACATGTTCTTCCCTCATATGTAGCCTTCTCTGCCCCCCCCCCCCCCCCCCCCCCGGCCGCTCCCTCCTCCCTCCCTCTGAGACATGCTTTCCTTGTTCTCTCTCTATCTCTATATTCATCTTTCATATATTGCTTCCGGCTTCAGATCCTTCTCTTTCCCACGCTTCTGCCCCTAAATCTCTTGATTATGTCTTTTATTTAGACATGTTTTGTGTCCATATGTAGCTTCCACCTTTGGTTTCTTTTCTTTTTTCTTGTTCTTTTGTCCTTCTGTCCTAAAAGCCCTCTCTCTCTCTCTCTCTCTCTCTCTCTCTCTATGTCTCTATATTCATTTTTCATACGTAGCTTCCGGCTTCAGATCCTTCTCTTTTCTTCTCGTCTTCCCCTAGATCTCTTTTTATTTTTGTATTTAGGCATGCTTTGCATCCATATGTAGCTTCCACCTTTGGTATCCTTTTTTTTAATTCTTCTATTGTCATTCTGTTCTTTAGGGTTCTATAAGCTGCGGCTTTTTGAAAGAGAGGCTAAAGCTTAGGTCTGTACCTGATACAACTTCCCATCATCACCATCATCGTAATCATAGCCTTTGCCCGAAACTAGTTGGGTTCTGTTGTCCAATATTCAAGCGATTGTTCTCTTGTTATCTTTGGTATATCCCTACCTTGTCTTGCCCAATCACTTTTCCTTCTTGCGGCATATAAAGGCCTGCATTTGCCAAACCATTTAGCGATGTTCCTTGTCGTCTCCACAATGGCTGCCACCCTTACCTTCTTGAGGATATCCCGATTTCCATTATTACCAATGCACTTTTAAGTATTTGGATATGTGCGGCGGTATGGGACATTGCCCCATGATTGCTATGCCGTGCATAGTGCTTATGGCATATATCGAGTTATAATCTCATCTCTACAGCTATACCCTCTCTGTCAATTGTTGGAAGTCCTTCCGAACGTTATGTTCACTTTTTATAGATTTTAAAGCTTTAAACCTTACTTGGACGTATGTGGTTTTGTGGTTACTCTTTGATTTCATCTTATTCTTTTCCAGCTACGCACTCTTTGATATGGATGGGAATCAAGTACCTCAAGAATTAGTCTCGAAGGTAGGCGAAGATTTTGAGAGCATTTTGGAAGAGGTATGCCTTCCGTCTGATAGATAGTGTTGATGCACATGTAAATACAAGCCCTGCAATGCTATATGATATGATGTTTGGTGAATGTTATTTTTGCCTTGCATTTTCTTACGTCATTATCGCTTGTTTAATGCAGACCGATAAAATAAGACAAGAAAATAGTGAAGACATGTCCGTATTCCGTGCAATCTCTATGGTTTTTGAAAGAAGGCCCGATTTAAGGTCCTACAATAGTAACTTTGTGGTTTATTAGCTTGTCCTTTTTCACTACATATGCTTGAAAGATACGCCTATCACAGGTTGGAAGGGCTTGCTCACAAGGTATTGCAGTGGTACTTATGCAGAATGGAAGGCTGGTTTGCTTCAGATGCTGATACCATCTCGCTTAAAGGTTGGGATCAGGCAAGTTTTTCTTTGTCATGAATTTAGTTTCTGGCAGAGCTGTCTTTGATTGTGTCGATGTACATTAGTTCTGAGGTAATTGGTTAGTGCTCAGACCTTAGGTGTTTTCCCTTATCTGCTCCCGTGTTACAGGGATACATCAATTAATAATTGGTCCAGAATCTGGTGTTGAGGAGATGAGAGGATAGAAGTGTTGCAGGAAAGACTTACAGGGAAGGAAGGAGCTTTATTCAAGTCCTCACTTACAAATAAGTACTCCACTTGATATGTAACCAAGAAAACCTGTTCATCAAGTCTGATCTCTTACAGCAATTCATTTAGTTGTACCAGAAAATGTTTAGGCCGTTATTGCCAATCCTTAAAAGAGAAATTAGAGATTTCTATAAATGAATCTCTTCGTCATAATTTCCTTAGCGCATCTTGGATGACCTGCCTCCTGAGAACATGAATAATAATATTCAACAAAACATAGTAGACCTGAAGCAAAAGAGGAGCGGTCAAGCATATGCAATCGCTCTGCTATCTTTGTGTCGTTTTGAGCCCCTGCATCTTAGAGATTAAAATTGTTACAAATGCTAGAAAATTCTCTTAATAGGATTGAAATCTTGTGCCTTTTGGAAGTGCCGACCTCTAAAAATACATCAAGTGTTACACATTATTAGTTTCACTTTTGAAAATTTTCCAAGATTAAATTTCTAAGTTGATGGAAGAAATGGCCAACATATTTGTAGTTTTTGTCTGTAAGTAATCTATTAAAATAAACAGATTTTATAGATATCAGTAAAATTCTCACACCTCATAGTGAAGCAGAAGGGAAAGTTGTAAATAAGGAAAAAACTTGCGTTATTTTCAGTCAGATTGAGGAAGTTACATTTGAATTAATGCCTTCCACCTTGCAACCTTGTGATCCCAGTTGGATTGCCTGGCCAAATACTTTGGAGTAGAAATTTCTAGCATAACATCGGAAAAGTAGAGAGCATACCATGAAGGTCTGGATTAACTCCTGCAGCCGCACAAAAACCCATCTAAGATGGAATGTGACACGTAGAAAAGAGCATTCCATGGCCTGAGAATCTAGCCAAGCCACGAAATTATAAGATACAAGAAGCAGCTGCAAGGCATGCCCTAAGGCGAACACCAAGAATCTTATCGAATAAGGAAGTACTAAGAAACTACATCTTGGGACATTAATACGTAGTAATAGATAATTGGTATTTAGTCTTATAGTTTTTGCCACTTTTACTCAACTTACATCACTAAAGAACCAAAAGGTGTCACCAAAAGGCATGATAAAATTTCAGAAAATGTCTTCAGCAACAAATATGGAGTTATATTCGTATAACGATAAATTTTACCATTATGGCTTTTGTTTGAGAAACAACCCCCACAGCCCCACTTTTTCTCCCATCTTTTGCCTACCTGCGAGTTGCATGCTAAATCGATTTTGTCTGTAACTAGTACTAACAATCTACCAGTCAAAAGGTTGTAGTTTTTCATACTTCGGCTACTTTGATGCACAGGAGGAACTTCGTCCTGGTGGACATGGGCTTATGATCCGGGGTTATCGTCCCGTTATTAATACACTTGCCAAAGGACTTGACATCCGCTTGAGTCACAGGTAGATATAGTTCATTATTTCGTCATTCATCGTTTCTTTTCGTCATTCACTAAGTTGCTTTTTTGTCATTCTTCCCACATCCCAAAGGGTTACGAAGATAGCTAGACGATACAATGGAGTGAAAGTAACAGTTGAAGGTGGAAGTACATTCACAGCGGACGCTGCCATTGTTACTGTCCCTCTTGGTGTTCTAAAGTCAAAATATATCAAGTTTGAGCCGAGATTACCCGAGTGGAAGGAAGCAGCCATCGCTGACCTTGGGGTCGGGATCGAGAACAAGATAATATTGCACTTTGAAAAGGTCTTTTGGCCAAATGTAGAGTTCTTGGGAGTGGTTGCGGAGACTTCCTATGGATGCAGCTACTTCCTGAATCTTCACAAGGCTACAAGTCACGCTGTCCTTGTCTACATGCCTGCAGGGCAATTGGCCCGTGATATTGAGAAAATGTCGGATGAGGCTGCAGCTAATTTTGCATTTATGCAGCTTAGAAAAATTCTTCCTGGCGCATCTGCTCCGGTAATATGCGAATGTTGATTCTCTTTATAATTTTGTCAGTACTTTTCATCTATTGATTGTCAAGCTTAATTGTTTTCTTGATTTTCGGGATCTGGTGATCTATCTATTCAGAGTTAGCGTCGCTGTTGTCATCTTTTGAGTACACATCTCTCTCTCTCTCTCTCCATCTCTCTCTCTCTCTCTCCCTCCCCCCCTCTCTCTCTCTCTCTCTCTCTCTCTCTGTGCATGTGTTTGTACATTTATGTTTGTGTGCGTGCGTGTGCGCGCGCGCGTGTATATATATGCATATCTATATCTAGGGAGCTGATCCCTATATACTTATTAGTTTGCCTTTAGGCTGGCATGGTGCTCAGCAGCGAAGCCACCAATTGGCTAAGGTGGAACTTCCTCTCCTACCAGTGCTAAAAGGCTACGATATTCAAAAGATATCGAGACTTAAAGGTACTAAAGTAGCCCCGCCACTGATGGTGCTCTACTTAGCAGGATATAAGTCTTGGCAAAAGAAGCAAAAGTGGCCCAAGGTGGGTGATATGTGCAGCCTTATCCCTGCTATTGCCGTTTACAGATTTTAAACCTATGACAAGAGAGTCACACTGAGTAGCATGTTTGGTCATGACCTTGTCGCATCCTAACCTTTTTTCTCTTTCCTTTTCTTTTGGAACTTGTGCAGATTTAGCATCTGGTTTCTAGGTGGGGCACAGACGTAAACTCACTTGGTTCCTATAGCTATGATAAAGTAGGGAAACCCCATGAACTGTACGAGAGACTAAGGATTCCGGTGGATAACCTATTCTTTGCTGGGGAAGCAACAAGTATCAACTACCCGGGGTCTGTGCATGGTGCCTACTCGACTGGAATTATGGCTGCTGAGGACTGCAGAATGCGTGTTCTGGAGCGTTACGGGGAGTTGAATCTGTTCCAGCCAGTCATGGGTGAGGATACTCCCGTGTCTGTTCCACTGTTAATATCCCGTATGTAAATGCCAGGCCTTTGATAATTTGCCATATGAAAACGGGATCTGGCTGACACGGCGTGCGCCGATTGCCTTGTGACATATTGTGGGAACTCAGCGTTCTCCCGATGAGTGATCAAAGCGTTGGTTGATACGTGGAAAGTCATCTTCTCGTTGGGGCATCTATTGATATCTTTGGTCCGGTAGAGAACATATTAACATTGTTTACTGTATGGACAAATGAGAATCTGGCCAAATAAATGGTGGTAATTTGAAGCCAGTGACTTTTGGAATTAACTAAGATCTGCGCTTTTTCTCGTATCTCACTATACACGCTTTCTTTTTTTGGCTGTTACCATATGATAAGGATCTTTCCCTGTACGGCAAAATCTGTAGCATTTTTGCTGTAATAGCTTTAGTGCAATAGGATTGTTATTAAAGATATTGTTGCAGTTTTTGAAAGTTACATGACAATCTTTTGTGGTTAGAATGTATTTTGCGATACTTTAAATTACTGTATAAGAGAGAATCTTAGTCCGTTATTATTACTTCGTTTAGTCAGTGTAATAAAAGTATGAACAACTATGCATTAAATGCACCAACTTTTCTGTTTGGTTTTTTCTGATTTTCTCTCGATGCTTTGCAAATTTGAGGATACGTCTACATGTTGAATTGATCTCAAATAGCAATTATTGTTATACAACAGTATTTGAGGTCCAGCCTTACGTGGTAAAGCAGTTTTTGATAAACTGATCGGTCCAACAGTAATCGTGTAAAACTATACCACAGTTTATTTTTCTGTTGCCAGTGAGAAAGAAAGGTGGCAGCTTCATCTAGAGAATGAATGAAAGGAGGAGAATTAGGAGAAATTTTTAGGTTTGCTAGTCAAAGAGGATAGCTGCTCTGCAACGTGTTAAGGTTCTTGAATAAGGATACATGGTAAAAGTGCTTAATTAAGGGTTATTACATAGCTATAAATACCGTATTGGTGTACGTACCAGTTTTTTTTGTAAAACAGTACGTACCACTGTCGGTACTGTCTCAAAATTTTTAATAGTTATATACATGGTGTAATGCAATGAGCTTTGTGACGAAAGGAACACACATATTAAAGAAATAATTGAGTACTAGTTTTGATCCCGTACGTTGCACACGGGAACAATAACTATCAAAATACTTATTATACTTAATAAGAATTACAAAATTAGTAGTGACAATAAGATAATCAAAATTTTATTTTTACCTTTTTAAAAGAGTTTTCCTACCAATTTTTATCGTTAGAAATGAATTTGAGTAATAGTTGTTCGTTTTTAGTGACAAATGAAGATGAAAAATAATGTATGAAATAATAGAAATAGTTTAACTAATACAATGACAGTGATAATAATAATAATAATAACTCGTGTGTTGAGGTTGTATTACTCAAGAGTCAAGATATCCATGAAGAGAGTAATAGTACATAATAAATGACTGAAAAAAACGAGAGCGTAAATAATATATAAAACTTGTAATGAAATAAAAGAAAGAAGATTATGGTATTTTAAGAGAAAAAGTGATAGAGAATATTGTGTTTCCCTAAACAATAAAAAGGATTTAAGATTAGAAAAGAATATATAGAGAACTACTATCAAAATCTAAGAATTAATAGACTTATAAAGACATAAGTAAAATTTTGAGTGGGGCATGTTGGCATAGAAGATAGAGAAATGTAAAATTTATATAATTGGTTGAATTTCAAATGGAAAGAAGAAATTCAAATCAAATTTTGTATGCGCACGCGCGCGTGTGATAGAGAGAGAGAGTCTAAATCATTATTATAAAGGTAACTAAATTTAAAATATTTTTAAAATTCAAAATAAGAAAGTGCATATGGTGATTTAAGAGAGTGTCCAAGGTGATGACTGAACAACATTCTCTTAATTTCGACTTTCATATATATATATATATATATATATATATATATATATATATATATATATATATATATATATATATATAGGGGGCCGATCCACACCCACCGGTGGAGAAATAACAAATTTCTCCACCGAACCGCTGGTAAGACCAGCGGTTGGCCACGTGGGCCAAAAAAGGACGAAAAGGGACAAAAAAGGACGAAAATACTATGATAAATTCATGAAAATATCACGAGAAAATGAAAAACTCGTGAGAAAATGGTGGCAATAATGCCCAACCGCAACTCCTACATGCGGTTGGCATTATTGCCTTCCGTGACCCCACCCCCCACCCGTCACCCCCCTTGCCCCCCACCCCCTTGCCCCCCACCCCGTGGCCCCCACCCTATGTCCTTTTCCCCCACCCGTGAACCCCCCTTCCCCCACCCGTGAACCCCCTCTTCCCCCACGTGTCATTACCACCCTACCCCCCCACCCCCACGTGTCATTCCCCCCTCCCCCTCCCTGCTGTTCACTCACGGTTCTTCTCTTCCTCTCTCACTTTTCTCTCTATAAAATCCCTCCTCCCCGAATCATTTCTTCCACCCTCCTCATTCTCCCTATCTCACCTACATACAAACAAAAAAAATTTACGCTAGAAGATCGGTGGATAACCGCTAGAAGACCGGTGGATTTTTCTTGAAATATATCAAGTTAAAACAAGTAAGTATTTTTCAATTTGTTCTTACCAATTGATTGTTTAAATTGTGTTACGCTTAAGTTGTTCTTACAATAGTCTAAAATTCGTGTTTAGGGCGTCAAAGGGCGTCAAAATTACGTTTTGACAAATCGGGGTATTACATTCGAAAAATTCCAAAATAGCGATTTTTTAGGGCGTCAGAAATAGAATTTTTCACGAATTTATAAAAAATAGCTAGAGCTAGATTTTGCCAAAGTACGAAACAGAGACCCTAGTTATTTTCAAAAGATCTATATCAGGTAAAAATTTCAGATTTTTCCAAAGACTGGAAAGGGGTTAACTGATACACGCAACCTTGTAACTTTGCAGTGTAATTTAAAATATCAAGCCAGCGCGATTTCGCGCAAAACTTTTATGAGAACCCTAGGGTGTTGGGAAGTTCCATTCCCCAGGAATTCGGGCCATTCCGAAGCCGTTAGCTAATTTTTTGGCCGAACGGGCTTTTAAGCGCTCGATCCGGACACCGGTTCGGGATTTTTAGGCGAAAAATCCGTAAAATACTTTTTAGATCAAGAATGAACTCAGGAAGCTTAAAATAGCATTTTAAAGCACTTTTGATATTTTCTGAAGCCAGGGGGTATTTTGGTAATTTGCCACCCCGAGAGGGGTATTTTGGTAATTTTCCCGAAAAAATTTTCCAACGGACTTTTAAGTCCAGAAATGTAAGTAAAACGCCTGAAATGTTGTTTTGCAGCTGATTGCGGGGCGTAATTGTCGCTAAAGGTGAAAACTTAATTAGACAGTTTTTTTACGAATTTATAAAAAATAGCTAGAGCTAGATTTTGCCAAAATACAAAACAGAGACCCTAGTTATTTTCAAAAGATCTGTATCAGGTTAAAATTTCAGAGTTTTTCAAAGACTAGAAAGGGGTTAACTGATACGCGCAACCTTGTAACTTTACAGTGTAATTTAAAATATCAAGACAGCACAATTTCGTGCGAAACTTTTATGAGAACCCTAGGGTGTTGGGAAGTTCCATTCCCCAGGAATTCGGACCATTCCGAAGTCGTTAGCTAATTTTTTGGCCGAACGGGCTTTTAAGCGCTCGATCCGGACACCGGTTCGGGATTTTTAGGCGAAAAATCCGTAAAATACTTTTTAAATCAAGAATGAACTCAGGAAGCTTAAAATAGCGTTTTAAAGCAATTTTGATATTTTCTGAAGCCAGGGGGCATTTTGGTAATTTGCCCCCCCGCGAGGGGTGTTTTTGTAATTTTCCCGAAAAAAAGTTTTTCAGTCCAGAAATGTAAGTAAAACACCTGAAAGGTTGTTTTGAAGCTGGTTTGATGGGCGTTAGGGTGACAATGAACCCCCGGGGGCTATTTTGCTAATTTTACGTTACACAAATCTGTGCTTAAAATAACTTTTAGTTCAGGAAAGGGTGTGAGACACCTGAAAAGTTATTTTAAAGAGTGAATTCAGGAAGCTTGTTGTCAGGGGGCATTTTGGTAATTCGCATCCCCGATAGGGGTATTTTCGTAAATTTGCAGCGTTAAGTTTTTCAAAGGATTTCTTAGTCCAGAAATGTAAGCAAAGCACCTGAAAGGTTGTTTTGAAGCTGATTTGGGGCGTTAGGGTGATAATGAACCCCCGGAGGCATTTCGGTAATTTGTCGCTCATCGGGGGCTATTTTGCTAATTTTACATTATACCAAATTTCTCGAAAGACGGTGGTTTAAATAAATTTTATTCTTCTTTTATTTAAATCTATGACTTGTTGAGAATGATATAATTTTTATTTTTTAGATTCCAGTATAAATATGGATGCAACTGGAGGAAATAATTTTTGTGAAGGTTCTGATCCACCTTACGTTGGTCAAGTTTTTCAAGCACTGGACGAAGTTGAAGCATACTATAGAGCATATTCGAAAACGATAGGTTTCGGTATTAGAACTAAGACGACTAGAAAACGGGCGAATACAGATCAAATTTGTGCAAGACTATTTGAGTGTCATAGAGGAGCACCGCATGTAACTCCGGTCGTTCGGATCAGTGACGAAGGGACAACAAGACAAAGAAAACGGGACACATTTCCGGGTACCGGCTGCAAGGCCCATGTGTATGCAGTACACCGAAAAAATGAAAACCATTGGGTTGTCACAGGAGTGGAGTTGAGCCATAATCATCAGTTGATGACCCCCAGTAAGATTGGTCAAATTCATCAACACCGAGAAATAAGCGCGGCACACAGACAACTAATTTTTACAATGGCCGAGGCTAAAATTCCACCTTCTAAGATGATGGGGGTTTTCTCAAGCCAGGCTGGGGGGATTGACAAGTTGAGTTTCAACGAAGTAGACCTTCGAAATGAACTTCGTGCTCAGAGGAGAGAGTCTTTCGGTAAGAGTGATTCTCAAACTACACTTGATCTCTTCAGGTCCCTTCAGAGTGAGAATTCTGGATTTTTTTACAGTCTCCAACTGGATGATGAGAACCGCATTAGTACTATATTTTGGGCGGACCCCCGTTCTAGAGCTGCTTACCAAAATTTTGGGGATGTTGTGACGTTTGACACCACATACCGCACCAATAAGTACTCTATGCCTTTTGCTCCGTTCACCGGGGTGAACCACCACTATCAGTCAATCTCGTTTGGCTTTGCCCTGCTTAGGGATGAGACGGAGGAGTCATTTACGTGGTTATTTGAAACGTGGCTTCAAGCAATGTATCATATTCCTCCAAAGACCATCATCACCGACCAAGATCTGGCAATGAAAAATGCAATCGCTAAGGTCCTTCCAGATACTCACCATGGCCTGTGCACATGGCACATAAGCAACAAATATCCCGAACGGCTTCACCATGTATATGCAAACCATCCGTCATTCAAGACTGACTTTAATACATGTGTGAAGAAATCGTTGACGGTAGACGTGTTCGAGGAGAGGTGGGCCACGTTAATGGATACTTACTATTTGCACAATCACGAATGGTTACAATCGTTGTATGAGATCAAGACACAGTGGGTCGGTGCCTACACCAAGAATTTTTTTGCAGCCGGAATGACTACGACCTCGAGAAGCGAAGCTATGAATTCATTCTTTGATGGGTACGTAGGCCAGTCTTCAAGTATAGCGGAGTTCGTACTAGAGATGCAGAAAGCCGTTGACAGGCAATTGTACCGTGAGAGAGAAGCCGACGCGGCTACAGTTTGCAAAGAAAGAGCTATACTACTTTATTCACCTTTAGAGGCTCATGCGGCTCAAGTCTATACCAAGGAAATGTTTCGACAGTTTCAAGAGGAACTACTAAAGTCGAATCAATATGGCATGACAAAGTTGCACGAGTATTCCACCAGAGACATCAAGGTTTATGCTTTGACAAATGTGACGAACTTCGCCAATCCGTGCTCTTCGTCGGCTCCGAGGACCAGACGACATTTTACCGTAGCAATTTGTAAGGACACTGGGTTGGTTAATTGCAACTGTCAACTGTTTGAGCATAAAGGTATACTTTGTCGACACGCGTTGAGGGTTTTGAGCGCCAAGAATGCTAGTGAAATCCCTCCACCGTATATCTTGGAACGGTGGACGAAGGAAGCCAACAGAGTCCACGGTCACATTCCTTACGTGCCCAATGTTTCAGTTGATTTCGAGCAATCTGAGTCGCTGCGATATAATCACCTTTGTAACATCATGCACGGTTTATCAATGGATGCAGCGTCGACATTTGATGGGTACAGGTATCAAGTTGAAGCAGCCGCACGGGATAAGGCTATGCATGCACAGTTTAGGATGGCATTACCAGAAACTGTGGACACTCCGACTACTCGACCAACTCCAGGCGGTAGATTCAATCGAGCCAAACAGCCAGTCATTGACGGCACTGACCTACAACGTGAGGAGGACGACATTTTTGATCCAATTATTTCTCAAACAAAAGGGCGAAAACGAGCAATACGCATGAAGAATCCGATTGAAGAAGCAACGGGTCAAAAAAAATTACGAAAGTGTGCGTTGTGTAATAAGATGACTGATCATGACAAGAGAAACCATTATAAAGTGTTAGGTATCGAACCTGGCAGTATGGTCGAGGAGGACGATGATGAGGAAGAGTGTTAGGGTTAATGTTTCAGTTGTATAAATTGAACTTTTATAATGTTTAAATTTGTGATTTGGTTTGTGCAATCTTTAATTTGTGATTTGATTTGTGGATTATTGATATTTTTGGTAACTCCGTTTTCGGGCACACTTTAGGCCCCAATTGATAGCTTCCGAAAAAAGTTGTAATTTTTTTTGTCACTTTTTTTCCGCTCATTGCACTTCAGGCACGCTAGTTAGCCCATTTGTAAGACTTTCGGCGAAAAACGAGACACATTAATTTTTGAGTTTTCCTAGGAAGGGCCTATTCGGGCACACTTTAGGCCCCAATTGATAGCTTCCGAAAAAAGTTATAATTTTTTTTGTCACTTTTTTTCCGCTCATTGCACTTCAGGCACGCTAGTTAGCCCATTTGTAAGACTTTCGACGAAAAACGAGACACATTAATTTTTGAGTTTTCCTAGGAAGGGCCTATTCGGGCACACTTTAGGCCCCATTTGATAGCTTCCGAAAAAAGTTGTAATTTTTTTTGTCACTTTTTTTCCGCTCATTGCACTTCAGGCACGCTAGTTAGCCCATTTGTAAGACTTTCGGCGAAAAACGAGACACATTAATTTTTGAGTTTTCCTAAGAAGGGCCTATTCGGGCACACTTTAGGCCCCATTTGATAGCTTCCGAAAAAAGTTGTAATTTTTTTTGTCACTTTTTTTCCGCTCATTGCACTTCAGGCACGCTAGTTAGCCCATTTGTAAGACTTTCGGCGAAAAACGAGACACATTAATTTTTGAGTTTTCCTAGGAAGGGCCTATTCGGGCACACTTTAGGCCCCAATTGATAGCTTCCGAAAAAAGTTATAATTTTTTTTGTCACTTTTTTTCCGCTCATTGCACTTCAGGCACGCTAGTTAGCCCATTTGTAAGACTTTCGACGAAAAACGAGACACATTAATTTTTGAGTTTTCCTAGGAAGGGCCTATTCGGGCACACTTTAGGCCCCATTTGATAGCTTCCGAAAAAAGTTGTAATTTTTTTGTCACTTTTTTTCTCATTGCACTTCAGGCACGCTAGTTAGCCCATTTGTAAGACTTTCGGCGAAAAACGAGACACATTAATTTTTGAGTTTTCCTAAGAAGGGCCTATTCGGGCACACTTTAGGCCCCATTTGATAGCTTCCGAAAAAAGTTGTAATTTTTTTGTCACTTTTTTCCGCTCATTGCACTTCAGGCACGCTAGTTAGCCCATTTGTAAGACTTTCGGCGAAAAACGAGACACATTAATTTTTGAGTTTTCCTAGGAAGGGCCTATTCGGGCACACTTTAGGCCCCATAGCTTAGTTGTAATTTTTTTTGTCACTTTTTTTCCGCTCATTGCACTTCAGGCACGCTAGTTAGCCCATTTGTAAGACTTTCGGCGAAAAACGAGACACATTAATTTTTGAGTTTTCCTAGGAAGGGCCTATTTTTTTGATAGCTTCCGAAAAAAGTTTTGTCACTTTTTTTTTCGCTCATTGCACCTCATGCACGCTAGTTAGCCCATTTCTATGAATTTCGGCGAAAAGCGAGACGCGTAATTTTTTCGAATGCCGTCATATGAAAGGTATATTCGCGCACATTTTAGCGCCAAATTCATAGCATGCGAAAAATTATGTACATTTCTTTTTGGTACAATTTTTTGTAACATCACAGCAGCTAGCCACGCACGTCAGGATAATGGTAATGAATGCGTCTAGCTTCATTCTTTTTCAGCTCCCAGGCTATCCTATACCTAAACGTCAAGGCATCCTTCCTAGTCCACGAGGAGTGTTTGAGCACTTCCGAGCGAGCAACGTAGTCCATGTACTTGAGGACGTAAATCCCGCAATCGTGACCGTTATATTGCTTTGGTCGGTCCTTTATCATCACGACCGTCCAAGGGTCACCCTGTGGCCGTCCGCATGCTAGCGAGAGGACAGTAGTCTGCATCCAACAATAAAAACGAGAATCAAGCCTATGAGACAAGAACAATATACTATGGGCCAAGGTCAAAAAATAAATACTAACCACTAAAGTGATGTACTCGTTGTACATCTGTGCCAGCAGCTGTCCAGGCTCGTCCTCCCTTAGGCTATCGTATATGTGAACCGTTCTGAACGCTGGATGGAGAACTAATAGGAACCAGTGGTTTGCATGATGACAGGGTATCATGATAAGGTTCGCATCAGCAGCGGGACATTGATAGTCTGCGTTCATCATGCCTAACACGTTTCGACCTGGTTTCCACTTACTCCTACCGCCCCCTCGCCTCCATTCTGTGAATTCTCTCACCGTTAATTCCACAAAATGAGTGGGATACATGTTAAGCTTCAAATATTCAGAACGGTTAAAACGTTGCTCTCTAATCCGGAGCAGTTCTATGTAAGCGTTCATGACAAAATTTGAAAGATCTGTCTCCGGCGCCAACGTTCTGATATCCTCATGACCTAGGAATGTCGCAAGGGGAAAGTCTGCTGAATTGACAGGCTCATGCCCAAAGTAGTGCCGGTCGATCCAAGCCATCTTGTCCGACCTCAATGGCTTCGTCGCTTGTCCTTTGTCCGACCGAAAGCTTGGGCGCGAGGCCTGGATTCCTACTTGGGGAACCTGACTCTGGCACTGAGAGTCGTATGCGTCAGGAGGCAAGCGACTATACGGCTCCCACACCTGACTCTGGGGCTGATAGTCGTACGCGTCAGGAGGAGGGCGACCAGACGGCTCCCACACCTGACTCTGGGGCTGATAGTTGTACGCGTCAGGAAGAGGGCGACCAGACGACTCCCACACCTGACTCTGGGGCTGATAGTCGTACGCTTCAGGACGAGGGCGACTAGACGGCTCCCCTTCGTAACCCCGGTACGCAAGACTAAAGTTTTGAACTTCAGTCTTGTACTTCTCAATGGACCTCTTGAGATTGTCAGGAGCCTGCGCGACAAACCAGTCAAACGACTCCAGCTGCTTGAACACCTCAATGCCCTGGTCAACCTAAAAAACATGCATAGAAAATATGGCTAATCATATTTGACAAATGGTCGATAAGGTGCGCAAATAAATTATCAAACAACACTAGCATGACTTACAATGGCCAATGCCCAGAACTGGTCATAGACCTCACGTGGCGCGTACGATGTCTTCTTCACCTGGGAAGGGCGATTCACCCTCGTGCGCGTCACCCTGAGAAACCACTGTAAGTATTCCTCAGTACTAATGCCGTCGTGCTTCAGCGATACAAGGCTATCATACGTTTCCTGCCAGGTATTCCACTGGTGCACCTCGTCACCCAACAAAATCAAGGCATCAGCCACCTCGAAGTTCGGCCCTCGACCACCCCTGTATGGCCGCATGTCTACAGCGGGTTTTGGTATCCCTTGTGGACAGCCAGCTTGCTTCATAGCTCGATCGGGCATCTGAAACTCACATTCTTCGAAGTGAATGAGCGGCACCCGAACCAAACCTGCCAGCACGTACGACACCG
The DNA here is from genome assembly GCA_033070095.1 of Escallonia herrerae. NCBI lineage: Eukaryota > Viridiplantae > Streptophyta > Magnoliopsida > Escalloniales > Escalloniaceae > Escallonia > Escallonia herrerae. The sequence continues at coordinate 60,633 of JAVXUP010003188.1, read as the reverse complement.
GAAGTTGCCAACACCACTCATCCAACAGATGCATCACCTTGCCATATGGCTGCCACGTCACCTGGGATGCATCTAGTATCTCTAGTTCCCCCCGATAGAACTTTAGATGGTGGTGAGGGTCTACCCGTCTCCACCTCCGGTTGGTCGTAGGCCCCCAGGCCCACACCCTAGGCCACGTCTCATCGGAATCTACCAACGGTTGTGGACGACCCATGGGTAGCCTCTCGTAAGACCAAACCTGTGAATGCAAACATTATATGGAATTAGTAATTAATCCCGAATATATTGACTAAGGATCCTACCAAGAAAATAAATGCTCATACCTGTAATAGAGTCAGGCAGGCGGCAATGGACTTGGCACCGTTTCTCGTAGCCTTATGCAGTGCTCGATATAGGTGCGCAAGGACAGCTGAACCCCACGAATAGGAGTATACCTCCTCAAGATCCTCCAAGAACACCATATACTTCGGATGCACCGTGTTTTTCGAATGCGTCGGAAGTAATATAGCTCCAATAATATACAGAAGGAATGCCTTCGTATACGTCACGAAATCTTGAGGAGTGTATTCATCCGGTAGCACGCCGTACTGCTCTCTCAGCCATTTAAGCTTGACGCCGTTTGTTGTAAGCGCTGCCCTTGGAATTCCCGGAAAATACTGCATAGCCATATTCGCTATGGATGCAGACGGCACGTTCAAAGTAACGGGTCTGCCGTGACATGGGATTCCAAGTATAAATCCGACGTCCTCTAACGTAACAGTCATTTCACCAAACCGGAAGTGAAATGAGTTCGTCTCGCTCCTCCATCGTTCAACTAGAGCGGATATAAGGCAATCGTCGTGTCGAGACCATTTCCCGGGATCGGTGAACAGGGTTAAATTTTGACGGTGTAATAGCTGTATTTGTTCCTCGTTTAGTACCCACTCTTCAAGGTGCCTTGTGCTTTGAATTGTTTCCAAAACACCCCTATCGACACCGTCAAATACGTGCCTCGCGACGTGGTCATCGTCATCGTATAGGATTGATGTATCATGAGGTCCAGAGCTGAAATTCATACCTTTAAGAACAAAATATAATTATAAACCAACTTAGCGTCCATAATATCCATAATATTTACATTCCAAAACTATAACTGGATCTTTAACCTAGCTTACCAACACATTAGCAATAGTCATTATTTCAATGTATTAAAACAAATCCTCAATTCCCACCACTCCGAACGCTTAATTACGCTAGTTCCCACTGAATTTAGCGCCAACGTGGTTATATAGCAATATATAGCCCGATGGCCCCTACACCTCCAACACCTCAAAACCGCTTTAAAGTCAAGTTTTTAAATGTATTACGTCAATTATATACCAAATATATCAGGAAAAATTTTAAAGGGGGCAAGTTACCAAAACACCCGCTACTTATGCAAAATATCCCCTGGCAGTCATCGCCGGTGCGTCACAAGGTTCAGAACATCTGGAACAAAATAAGTTTTCGGGTGTCTCACACCCTTTCCTGAACTAAAAGTTATTTTAAGGTATGAATTTTAAGCTGGATCCTTCCTAGCAAAATAGCCCCCGAACATCGGCAAATTACCGAAATGCCCCTGAGCGTTCACTATCACCCCAACGCCCCCGAACCAGCTTCAAAACAACATTTCAGGTGGTTTACTTACATTTCTGGACTAAAAAGTCGTTTGAAAAACTTGGCACGGGAAAATTACCAAAACACCCCTTGGCGCGGGAAAATTACCAAAACACCCCTACGCGCGCCACGTCAGCTTCAAAACAACATTTCAGGTTTTGTAATTATATTTCTGGACTAAAAAGTCCGTCAAAAAACTTAGCACTGTAAAATTACCGAAATACCCCTCTCGGGGCGGCGAATTACCGAAATGCCCCTGGCATAAAAAAATATCAAAAGTGCTTCGAAATGCTACTTGAGGCTTCCTGAATTCATTCTTGACATAAAAAGTATTTTACGGAGGTTTCGCCCAAAAATCGCGAACCGGTGTCCGGATCAAGCGCTTAAAGGGCCGTTCGGCCAAAAAAATAGGTAACGGCTTCGGAATGGCCCGAATTCCTGGGGAATGGAACTTCCCAACATCCTAGGATTCTCATAAAAGTTTCGCGCGAAATCGCGCTAGCTTGATATTTTAAAATACACTGCAGAGTTACAAGGTTCCCCGTATCAGTTAACCCCTTTCCAGTCTTTGGAAAAATCTGAAATTTTTACCTGAGACAGATCCTTTAAGAATAACTAGGGTCTCTTTTTTGTATTTTGGCAAAATCTAGCTCTAGCTATTTTTTATAAATTCGTGAAAAACTGTCTATATTTGGCACCCTAAAAAATCTCTGTTTTGGAATCTATAAATGTAATACGCTGATTTGTATAAACCTAACATTGAATTATAAGGAAATTCAAAATACTTACTTGTTGTGACTTGATGTATTTAAAGAAAAAACTACCGATCTTCTAGCGGTTATCCACGATCTTCTAGCGTAAAATTTTTTGATTTGTATTGTTGTGGAGATTATGTAGGTGAGATATGAAGTACGAAGGAAGTTGGTAAAAGATGACAGAGTGCAGAAGAAGGGTTCGGGGGAGGGGATTATAAAGAGAGAAGCGAGGAAGAGAGAAGAAAAAAGACAGAAAAAAGTGAGGAAGGGTGGGTGTTTATGCGGTCAAAGGCTGCTGCAAAAAAAAAAATTCGGCAGAAGGACACCACGTTGGGGCATCACGGGGGAGGGAAGGACGACACGTGGCATCGTGGGGAAGGACACCAGGTGGGGCATCACGCGGGGGGGGGCGCCACGTGGCAGGGGAGGGGGCAGGGACCAACCGCGGGTTGTAGGAGCGGTTGGGCCCTGCGGATGAGGGGAGGGGACGCCACGTGGCAGAGGAGGGGACGCCACGTGGCAGAGGGAGGGGACCAACCGCGGGTCGTAGGAGCGGTTGGGCCACGTGGCAGGGGGAGGGGACGCCACGTGGCAGAGGGAGGGGACCAACCGCGGGTGGTACCGGCGGTTGGGCCACGTGGCATCCCCTCCCCCTGCCACGTGGCAGAGGGAGGGCACCAACCGCGGGTGGTACCCGCGGTTGGGCCACGTGGCAGGGGGAGGGGACGCCACGTGGCAGGGGCGGGGACCAACCGCTGGTGGTACCAGCGGTTGGTCCCCGCCCCTGCCACGTGGCGTCCCCTCCCCCTGCCACGTGGCCCAACCGCTGGTACCACCCGCGGTTGGTGCCCTCCCTCTGCCACGTGGCAGGGGGAGGGGATGCCACGTGGCAGGGCCATCGCTAATACCGCCTGTTGGCCATGCTGGTGGGCCACGTGGCAGGGGAGGGGGACGCCACGTGGCAGGGGCCATGGGGTTGGGCCACGTGGCAGGGGTGGGGGACGGCACGTGGCAGGCATATTAATGCCAACCGCTGGTTGTGCATGCGGTTGGTGTCCTTTTTCTCTCTCTCGCCATTTTCTCACCATTTCTCGTGCCATTTCTCGTGCCTTTTTTGCCATTAATGCAGTGACCGTACACCTTTTTCGCCTTTTTGGCCCACGTGGCCAACCGCTGGTAAGACCAGCGGTTCGGTGGAGAAATTTGTTATTTCTCCACCGGTGGGTGTGGATCGGTCCCCATATATATATATATAATTAGATTCTAAAGAAAGCAAATAATATCAGGAAAGATTTTGCGAATTGTGATGAAAATTGTGTTGAAGAGAGGCGAACTGCAACTTAGAAGATGCTGTATAGGCCTTTGATCGACGTAATGGAACATATTTTATACGGTCAATTAGTATGTTACCCAAAAAACTTTGTAACTTATACCTATTCTTTAGAAATCGGTTCAAAATACATTATATCAGCTGGTATATAGGTTTCAGCCGAGGCACCCTATATCGGCCAAGTACAATCGTTACACAACGATATTTTGACTGGTACAAAATGTAAAAGACTATCATATTCATAAAAGACAGTACTAGTATGTATGGGCCACTACTTTCAGTACGGTTTTGATATCGATAACTATGGGTATTGAATGGAAAGCTATGGGAAATATATATCGTACAGCATAATTAATTATAGTTATGAGATCTCAGGACCGTTGATTATGAAAAGTGCAACATAAAGACCTTCCCTGTTAGTATTGACGTAGGGTCATTACTCTTGCTTCTGTAATGACACGTTATTTTCGATTTTTATGTCCTATGTTTTGTCAAACATATTTTCAGGATTATTTTTGGGCAAAGTTGGACATGATGTATGGATACAAGCTATGTTATATGGAATCTTCAAAATGCGTAAAGTATTCATGTCGGACACTTGTATTTGAACATGAATATGAGATATGTGTTCGACACATCCCGTAAATTATGCCACTAAAAACACTATATTTTAATGTTATTTTAATTCGTTATTACTGGGATGATCTAAAATTTCATCAACACGACATGCATAACTTAAAACACCACGTAAACCCAAGGAATAAATAAAAAATAAGAATAGATATGACTATTTTGTCGTGTTTCCGTGTCTTGGGTTTTAAAAAATAGACGAATCTGACACTTAAACACGTACCCGACTTTGAGACTCATTGCGAGTCCATATAACATAGATTTAAGCTGACATGGATTTAAGCTAGCCAAGTCTAATGCATTCATTTACGTAAAAAAACTAACAAGTTGTGGCAACTATCTCATGATCAACTTAAAATTTGGCCAAAAATGGTAATTTCTTAATTTTCCATTGGGAGTATCAGATCTTTGTGGGAGAATGGAACTTCCGAAAGCTGCCAAAGTCTCTTCCATGACTTCTCAGGTTTTTAACCGCAAGTTTAGGTTTGGCTAACCGTATGATGCATAGGTCTGAGACGAGAACCACACTTTGGTGTTGGTGGTTGTTGCTTGCTAGCCATATGGCTCGCGTGATACTGATTTTGTTGATAACAACTTCACTGCAAATGGATTAATTATATGTGGGTGTTAGCATGTGTTTAAGTTGTGCAATTTATTTTAATACCAACAAGGCTTAAAGTATATTCCGAGGCTTATTGGTAAGGAATTGAACATGTCCAAGACCTTAAAGCTTATGAAGACCAGAGTAGTTACAACTTCATTATTCGATCTGAGTTGTAATCTCGCCTTGGAAATGGCTTTAGTCGAGGACATTGCCAATATCTAGACGTCGAAATACACGATGGCGGACGAGAGAGTTACTTGGTGGTGATGGATGTGGGAGAGGGGTGGTTATTGGGAGGTGATGGGGGGTGTTGACGCGGGTGGTGAGATAGCAATGGTTGTTCATTGCGGTGGATTGCGGTGGATTGCAGTGTTCTGTTCGTCTTTCTCCTAGCTCCACCATTGTCGGTTGTCCACGGCATTGTTATTAAGGTGAAGGTGCAGGTGCACCTAAGGTGCAAATATTTCTTGGAGTATACGCTCGCCTTCGAAGGGAGATGCAAAATAATATTAAATAAATATTAGTACACTCAACCAATATAATCACATGTGAACATGACAATTTAACAATCGTCCAATACCAGAAAAAGTTTCAAATTCAATGAAAAGTAGTTAATTCAAAGTGAATATGACACCGTCATTCTTATCATCACTGAGAGTCAATGCAAATATACTTTTTTTTAAAGAGAATAAGAGGCTTCAAGTCAACTTGAGATTCCTCTTCTGTGTCTACAAGATGAGTCTATTTTGATAAATTTGAATAAAACGTGATAAATGAATATCCTGTCAGTTTCACAAAAAATATTTTTGATTGTTTGATTTGGTTATATTTAATGAAAATATTACCATTAACGTGAAAAAAAGGCAAATATTTTGAAAAATGATTTCTGGAAATAAAAATGGTAACTCATTTTCCAAAAGAAAAGCCCGTCACTGTTCTCGCATCTGCCTCGTGCCCTCATTTCTCAGACTACAGCCTTTCTCCACCTCGGCCACCGTGCCTCCGCCTCCTCTGCTCTCTCTTTCTGTCGCTGTGTTTGATCTTTTTCTCTCTATCTTTTGCTTTCTTCTTCTTCTTCTTCATAACGCCTCACTTTCAGTTGGTAAGTACGTAATTCCTTTTTTGTTGCTAAATATTGCGGATTGACCATGATGTCGTTCATATTTTTATTGGGTTCAAAAAAAAGTTGGGTTCTAGTCATTATTTTCATGTTCTCTTTGTTGTGGGATATTTCGAATTTGTCAATCTTGCCTTTGCTACACAGCTAAAGACCATTTAACAGTGATTTAGTAATTTAGTTCTAATATGTTCATTCAACGTGTTGAAGCCTAGAGCCCAACCCAAAAGTATGCTCTAGAGTAGCCGGAGTAGGAGAAGCCCACCATGTATAAGAATCAATCCCAAACCCCATGTATAGTTGATGTACGACTTGACACTCGCCACGTGGAATAAGAGGTGCTCCCCTTCACGCGAAGCGTGGAATAAGAGGTGGTCATGTTGAGTCGAATGAGCGGCATGACCCTAGCTCTGATACCATATTGAAGTCTGGTGTCCAATCCAAAAAGCATGTTTTAAACTAGGAGACGCCCACCAAGTAGAAGAACGAATGGCCAAACTCCATGTATAGTCGATGTGAAACTTGACACAACATAAGGAAAAGTTCTTTTGCTATTGTTTTCTAGTCCTTCCTTTTTGCTTGTATCTTGCTTTCGTCCATAACCCTCCAAAATTTATTAAAGAAATTTAGAGTTATATTGGGTCAACAGAATGCTGCTTTTCCAATATCAAAATGTACCTATATTCACAAAAAAAATATATATGCAGAGAGGGGATGTATATTAAGTCATGCACGCTGCACACCAACTGACTGTTAAAATGCCTATAAGGTTTTAGTTTTAAAAGATTAAGCTCTTATAACTGCACTAAAAGGGAATGGGATTCAAAACTAATAACTCATTTGAAGAGAGATTTTGGGAGATTCAAATCATGAGCTGGAGCTGCTAATGGACATGTAACAGCTATTAGGAGCTGAAAAGAAGGATGATTGGGATATGAAGTACAGAGATTTACAAGGGAAGGCATGAGAGAAGGCTCATTCTTGACAAGGAAAGGCATGAGAGATGGCTCACTTTTGACTTCTAGCCCAACCTGTTTACAATTTTGGGAGGAAAGACTGATATATACTCTATTTGATTTTGAAATTGGTAGGAACAACGTCGTTTTTAACTAAATTATGCTCAAGTCGTGTGAAGGGAAAATCGTACAGTTCGTTTTCTTTGTAATACAGTTTGGTTTTCTTAAGGTTCAACTTGCAGTTAAACCTGAATCCACAACCCTTTTGTAAATTAAGCGGCACAAATATGTCATTAATATGTCTTAAGACAATGAAAGATGTTGGTTTCTCTCTCTGACTTGGAGCACTGCTGGAGCTTTTATCTCAATTCTGGACTCGATACTTTTGCAGGAATGGAATCTCTTTGTGGGAGGCATCTCATTTCTGCACCTCAAACTACATATCCCATCACATACTCGCTTATTCCTAATGGTATTAGACTGGTTGGCTCTCGAATTTCACATTTTCGCATTGCTGCTTACTCCAAAAAATCCAATTTCCAAGGTTAGAAGATCTTCCTGCTTGATAATATCACATCTTGATGTTACATATGTGTGTGTGTGGGCATGTACATAGTTTTTGACATTTCAAGGAAAAAGTAATTGCCTTTAGGGGATTTTCATGACGAACCATCTAACTGTATAAACATTTTCAAAGTTAACTAAGCCCGTTTAAACTTGTCTAAGTTGAGGCAATAATTGTTGAATCTGGAACGTGGTATTGTCTTTCATCCGTCACTCTAGTTGAGCCTTACTTTCTTCGTTATATGTTTAGTTTCATTTTCAATAAACTTTCTTCGTTAACGTTTAGTTTAATTTGTCACTTTCGCTTGTATCCCCGTCGGATAATCAACCACTTGTCCCATGATCCTTGTCCAAGAAGTCATCCACTCCATGCACCAAAAAAAGGGTAAACGAGATAATATGGCCCTCAAAATTGATTTGGAGAAAGCCTATGACCGCCCAAGCTGCGCTTTTATCTGCGGTGGTCTCCTCAAATTCAATTTCCGTCCCAAATTAATCAACATAATCATGAGCAGCATTGAAACCACTTTCTTTTCCATACTCTTCAATGGTGCAACAACTGACTGGTTCCAGCCTACTCGAGGAATTCGACAAGGAGACCCCGTCTCCCCATACATCTTCATCATTTGTATGGATCTCCTCTCCCGACATTGAACAAATAGTCCATTACAAACACTGGGTCCCATCCCTATTGGCCAAGGTGGTACCAAAATCTCATACACCATGTTTGGGAATAACCTTATTCTTTTCAGACACGCAAGTTCCAAAAATAGTGGTGCCATTCAAGGAGGTGCTGGATACCTTTTGTCTGGCCTCCGGGCAACAATTGGATTTCTCCAAATCCAAACTCTTCTTCCCACCTAATCTCACTCATGAAGTCAACACTCAATGGAATGCCCCTCTGAACATCACTGCAACCAATAACCTTAGCAAATCCTTCGGCTTCCCCATCATTCATGGAAGATCCCCCTGAAATTATTTCAACTTCTTATCGGAAAAATCCAGAGCCAAACTCAATGGATGAAGGCCCACCTCCTCTCTCCAGCTGGAAGGACAATAGTCATCAAATTAGTCACCTCTACGGCTCTACCATTCCCAACCTTCATGTAATATTTTTCTCCCCCAACCACTTATGTCAAGCCCTTGATAAAATCAATAGGAACTTTCTATGGGGCTCCACAGATGAGAAAAGGAAAGCCCATCTCATCAAATGGGAGACTGACCAAGAAGAAAGCTGAAGGCGGCCTTGCCATTAAGCAAACCAAATGCTTCAATCTCCAACCTTGGCCAAATTAAACTGGCGTCCTTTAAAATTGCCCCACCTCTTATGGGCCTAAACTCTTGAGAAATAATCTCTCAACGCTAATGGTCTACCTAAAAAGAAAAACAAATATCCCATTTGGAAAAGTTTAAAAAAAGGATAGGCTATCCTTCTTCAAGGCATCAAGTGTCCATGGGCTTTGGAAAAGAAATCAGCTTCTGGTTTGATAACTGGACTTGGTGTCGCCCCTTTTTACAATACTCTATGGCCCCTTATTTTTTACATGATTGCAGGTGTACGGTTGCGGATATTAAGGATGACATGGGCCAATGGCACCTTGACATCATCTCATGCCCCTTCCCCAACACATCAAGGAACTGATCTATGTCACCCCTGTAAGCTATGAGTCTAACTCCATGGAGAAATGGACATGGGCCCCCTCTCTAAATGGCATTTTTACCAGCTTACGACCTAGCGACTACACGACTTCACCACCCCAGTCAAACGGACTGGAATGAATTTGGACAGCTAACTATCCACCTCGCACCAAACACTTTCTTTGGCTTGCCGCACAAGATAGACTCCCTACCCAAAGTCTATTACATCATTATCATATCATCCCACCAATTTTTGTAGTTCGTTCAACTCTCCTCATGAGGACACCATCCACATCATCCAAGATTTTCCCCTTGCCCAAGATATGTGGGCCCTCCTCCCAAAGCCCCCTCACTGGAACCAATCCCTCTCCTTAGCCCCTGCTGACTGGCTACTGTAAGAAAACCTCTTTACATTCATCCAGCACATCCAATATTCCTGGAACATACTTTTTCCTATGGCATGTCATACGCTCTGGCTGAGCAGCTGCCCAATCATTATCCAAGCGAAACCATGGGCGGCTTCTTCTATAGCCAGGGAGTCTTTATTTAGAGCTCATGAGGTTTGGGCACTCTACCAATCAAGATGCAACCAAAAACCAAATCCATAGCCTGGTTTGATGTCACCCACCTATTGAAGGATGGTACTCCTTGAATACTGATGGTGCACCCCAAGGTACTCCAAACATGGCTGGCACAGGAGGTCTCAGCAGAGACCATACTAGTCATATCCTCCTAGCCTGTGTCCCACCTCAAGTGTAAAACTGAAACTATGGGCTTCAGGGAAGGTCTACAACTGGCAAAGAACAAAGGCTAGAAGAAACTTCACATCAATGTTGATGCCAAAACTATAGTGGATATTCTCAACACTACAACCCTACCTAACCCTTTCCTTGGCACGCTTGTCTCTGATTGGAGATGTCTGCTGACACAACTGGAGGATTTTAAGGTGGGACACATATTTCGAGAAGCCTGTGCACATCTGCTTGCACAACGAGCTTGCCACTGTTCATCTATTGTGTTTATGCTTGTAACTTTCTATGAACCTTTGGACTGTATTAAGGCCCAGCTTCACACTAATGCCATGGGTACCTTATACCCAAGACTTATTTGTGATGGCTAGTAGTTTGTAATATAACACTTTTTCCACCAAAAGTGGTCAACCTCTTTTTGAAGCTTTGTTTGAATAGTCTAAATTATAGTAAGGTTCAATTAGGAGTAAGGTTAATGTTTGCATCGTTCATTAGAAAATGAAAAGGGGTCAAATATTTAATTACAAGTGGTTTGTTGGTTCAGATTATGCTGGTTATTAGGAATCCTCTAAAGTCTACCATGGGGTCGGGGAACCCTTCAAACAGTTTGTTTATATATGTAGTGGGCGAAGCCGTTAAGAAATTAAAAGGAGTGAAATGTTGTAAACCTTTGGAGTAATAGGTCATAAATGATAGGGGCTTGGTTTAGATTGTAATGGTTGTGACACATTTTCATGAAAACCAGCCATTATGGGCTTGGGGCACCCTCCAAATCCTTTTTGTAATCATGAAGTGGACGACACTGTCATGGAGCTGGGAGCCTGGAACTTATGAAGTCCAAATGTCACAAATTACATTACTGTTAATGAAGTTCCCTTAAGCGACTTGCAAGATGTCAGTCTTGACGTCATGTTTTCGAGATCATAGACTTATTGTGCTTTAGGTTTTCGACCCCAAGGATGCTGAATTTTCCAAATGTAGGTCCGTGTGATGCTGATGAGCCGATGATTCTAGTGATGATGACTGGAGGCCCTGGGTAGTCAAGAAAAGCAGGTGGAGGTGAAGGTGGAGATACAATTTTCTGCTCTGGTGGAGTTATTTGAGGCTGTCGTAACTCCTAACGGGGTAATGAGGATAAATCTTATTGTATGTTTGAAACCTTAGTGCCAAAACGAAGGCCTCTTACAATGGTTCGACCTGTGAAAGCAGTTTGTCCTCTTAGTGAATGTGAGAGAGGATTGAAGAGGCTCGCATTCTCCATAAATTACGAGTTGAAGGAGAAAAGACTAGAGGTTATTTCTCGTTGGTTAATTGATACTTTTGTCCTTCTCTTCTAGGGGACTGCATGTATATTTTGCATATACATGGCCTTCCCCCTTTCTCTGAGGACAAATGAAGTGCTACATTTTCCATCTCTTCCAATGAGCATCACAGGACCTACTACAGTATCTTGTTTGACAGAAGGACTTATTATTGCTGCCACTAGTATGGGGAGGAAAATTAGGAGTGGCCTTCTATCTTAAAAGATATCAGTATTGCAAAGAATAACGCAGTGGTCAAATTGATAGTCAGCCAAGTATGTAAGGGCGTACAAATTTTTTGTTTCCACTGCTGCCGAGTTCAGTTGAAGAAGACGCTCATACGTAGAACTTTGATAAACATAGTTAATTTGGAAGATGAAGCGAGATCAATCCTACCCATCCCTGACCTTGATGGAAGCCTCCTACACCTGGCCACATCTTTTTAGAATATTGTCATAGCTTAGGCTATGTTATGTACATGATTTCTTCAATGACATGTCAATCTATCACCCCACTCTTTTCTTGTGAAAATCAATTTCAGAACTATTATTTCTAAGCACCTCCATTACAAGAAATTGCATTTCTATCAGAACTTTTATAATTATTTCTTGTATAGTAATTCTATGTTAAGAAATAAATCTCTTCTTGATGCGTCCAAATGTTTTTGTCTTTTATCTATGGGCATGTTGTGTACATGTATGCATGCTTCATAAAATGCAAGCAGTGAACTTGTGAACTTTGGGAATCTGAATGACATATTTGTGATAGTTAAGGATCAAGGAGCAGGACATTTAGTTAAAAAATGAGCACAAAAGGATGGAAGAACATAATCAACTTATTATGTTTAGTCCGTTGAGACATCTAGTTTTAGATTCTGGAGTTATGGCATTTCTTGTTTTGTATAATTAATTTAAGATTGCTTCTGTTGGTTCTGTGGTTGTTTTATATTTGGTTCTTGCTTTTTGTTCATTTGTCTCCATTGGTTATCAGTCATATCAACAACATTCTGTTCCAGATTTTCAGGGCTATGCAAAACCTTCTCGTCTTATACCAGCCAAAGGAGTCGAAGTATGCACAGATTTCCCACTAGAAAAGTTGGTCACTTCATTCAATGTGGGCAGATTAGAGTCAATATACAAAGTCACTTTACAAACCAGTAACATCTATGGATCAGGTCTGACCAACATAAATTCTGGAATGTTGCTATGTTTGATAGATGAAAACGGTGATTCAATCTTACAGAGGCTACCAGTTACTTCAACTAAAGATCATCCTATACAGTCAGGGAAGAAGCTAGTTTCTGATGTACTCAATTTCGAAAGAGGTTCTGTTGATGAGTTTATATTTAAGGGTCCTATGCTGGGAAAAATTCAAGCCCTTTGGATCAGCCCTGAATCAGGTTAGACTCTTCTCGAAATTAGTAGTTCAGATTTCAGATTAGGCGTAAGAATATGATTCATAAGCTCAAATCAGCATGAATGCGATGTACTTCTTGCATTTGCAGTTATGATTATGTCCTCTCTCTTTATTAGGTAAGAATTTAGGTCGATAAGTCGCTAGTTTCCTACGTTCGTAAATGGCATAATTGAGCAAACCAGATCTCCTTCAGAAATAACTCTCGTAAGTATGAAAAGATCAATATGGGACACTTATACGAGTTATTACTTACATTTGACATTTTTTGTTTTCCTTAACTTCCTGATTGAATGTCAGGTCAATGGAGACTTGGAGGTGCAAGCTTAGGGGTTATCTCTCGGTTGCTTATATGGGAAGAAGATACCAAGGAAGACATTGAACATGTGGGACTAAAGTATGATTTTGTAACCGATGACGTCTTGTTAGGTGAGGGAAGCGATACTTCCATGATTGAACTTAGACCTAGCCGGATCATGGAGATTTCTGGGGACAGCTTCGCCTCGTTAAGTAAAGACCTCTCCAAATCTGCTTTACTTGAGACCAACAATGTATCAAAAGAGGAAAGCATGAAAGAATACGCAGACCTGAAGTTCTCCTTGTTACTATACGATGCTATGCTTATCCTTGCTGGTTCAGCAATCGCATCCTTCTCAGTCGGGGAAAATGCTGCATTTTCCTTCTTGACAGGTGGTGTTGGCGGCTTTACTTATCTCTTGCTGTTGCAAAGATCAGTTGACGGCTTACCAGCGCCTACACCAACTGCAGCAAACAGGGCGGGGAATGTTGATCAGGTATTTGAGACATTTAAGTTTCCGGTATCAAGTTCAGTGCTGGCATTGGCATTTGCGGTTTCTATTACTGCAGTCATACTTGGTTCTGTTGATGAGGCCGTTATGTTTACGCCAAAAGACCTCGTGTTTGGAATGATGGGATTTCTGGCATGTAAAGTTGCTGTGGTTTTGGCAGCTCTCAAACCCTTGCGAATGGCTTGAAGGAGAACAAGTGATACAGTATTCTGTTATCATCCCGTTTGTATATATGTTTGTGTATACGTAAATGCATATTGAAAGTCTAGAGAGAAAAATCTCGTAGGAAACACTCAGAGAAACTCTGTACACTCCAAGAAATATGTATTTACCACATTTTAAGGACACAACACGAGCTAAAAATAGGATATTTTTTTAGTTTTCGCCCTTTTTGGCATTGTGGAGACATCTTCAAAGTCCAGGTCAAATGCAAGTCTAACATGAAGATCCATGTTTCGGATAGAAAGCAGACTACATTAAGAAAGGAATCGATAACTGCAGTCTGCATGCAATGTACTATGTAGTATGTCGTGTCTTAAAGGTTCTTATATGACGCTTCTCATGTAGAAAAAGTGTAAAAAGGTAAGTGCGTCTGCCGGGAGTCGAACCCGGGTCTATTGCTTGGAAGGCAATTATCCTAACCGTTGGACTACAGACGCTCATGCACTTCAGCTTTGAAGGATTAAATTTTGTACGCATAGCTGAAGTGATGCTCCGATCTTCCAGTAGTTAACTAGCGGGTCGAGTTTTTGCATCTGTTTGGTTAACTAGAATATGAGTGATATTATTATATCTACCTTTTATCTCGCTCAATAGCGAAATATCCGGATAATTTTTTTTATAACTTGCTAATGTAGCAACCGATTATAAAGAATGTTCTCGATCGTGAGTTTGAAATATTCTACATAATCATGACCCGAGTCTCGCTCTAATAGAGCCCAAGGACAGAGCCTTGTACCATATGATGTAGCCGGTGGAGTGCGAAGACGTTTAATCCGAAAGTAGAAATTAAAGATCTTTATTTGTGATACGTTCAGAATGGCCTGCTTTAATTTATATTTGTCCGCTGGGAACAAATTTTATGACCTTGTGCCCAAACCACCATTATAATGGATATTCGCTATAAGAAATAAGGTAGTAATGGAGACAAAAACTGGAAAGGAAAGCGCGAGTCGAATGATATGCACTCTTTCCTTAAGAGAATATTTGCTTATTTATAATGTGCGTAAGGTAGTAGCAAAGCCCAAGATAAAATAGGCGAAACAGTATTGATTACAACATATTGCAATCAATAGACAAATTTGTGTGAGAGAGAGAGAAATTCGAAGTGAAGTCTGCACTGCATCAGCCCCTATTGATAGACACCAACGGGTGCCTTGAATAGGTCCAAGCAGTCGTGACAGTTAAATGACTCTGCAAGTGTCATTTAACGGTCACAGTCTGCAGACATGGCAAACAAGTGCAATCTTTGAACTAAAAGATACCATGAACATGTGTATTCGAATTTAAACAGATTAAATCTGTTTAATTTTACCAATAGGCATACTGTTTCAGTTCAATTACACAGCTTTCACAAGCTGAATAGAACGTGCGAGCATGCATTGCACCCCACATGTGCGAGTGCATGGCTATGCATACCATGTGTTTCTAAAACAGTATAATATGTCACATACCACTTAAATATTCTTAACCTTTCCATTTTCCAAGCAAGGCGGGAACCCAAATTATGACCTTTTGTAACCTTATACAGTACCAATCTTTGAGAGTCTATAGAACGAAGTTCAATAAGGTAGGGTCCAATTATAAAAATTCCCAACATTGGCTTGTTCTGACTTGCTTTTCGGAAAGTTCTTAGAGTAAATTAACAAAGCTTGCTTGTCGGCTAGTTCTTAAAGAGTAAATGTTCGATTCAGTAGATGCATTATTTGAGGGTCAGCAAGGCTTCATTCTTTGTGCCAGCAATGAATTTGTATTAGGGCTTCTATACATGTAACTACCAATTACTATATGATTGTCATCGATCCAAATAGCAGTTTAGCAGAAAGGACCGCATTGAGAGAAGGAATTGGTCCATTCCCTGGCCAATATTAGTGTGTTTGAATACTAACGAAGCAAATGTGTTGTCTTTGTGAGCACCTAACGACCTCTGGATGGAAGTGATTCGACCTTACATCCGGTCCAAACTCGATCATCTAGCGATAGAAGAACGCTCAATAGAGTGGTTGGTACAATTTGCTAGAAGAGATTACGACTTTTATACCCCCAAAGTTTTTTTTTTACTTCTTTTATCTTTTAAGGAATATTGGCAGGCAATGATAAAAGGGTATTCAATAGCTACTTGACCCCCACCCCCCAACTTGGTGTCAAATAATGAAACCATCGGGCAAAAACAAATGACCCGTGGAGGACAAAACAAGGGTGGGAATCCAAAGGGTACAAGTAGGGAATCAAAGATGATAAAGATCCTCACTTCAAGACAAATCCACATCTTCAAGACAAATCAAAGCTGTCCAACAAAGATGAATCTTAATCTGACGGTATTTGGCCGGGTTTTGCCATATATGAAGACAAATCCGCATCTTCCAAATTAGGGAATGATCATCATTATATACATAGACAAATATGCCTTATGTTCACTCATTCTAAATTAAAGAAGCACAATGTCTGCTTCACTCCATCAACACGGAAACAGTCCCAGTCTATGTGCCCAATCTAACCATTCCTCATTATCCCTAGTGTATGCATATCTAGTTAAAGACTTGAAGATGATGATCTTACAAATGTCATGGCATTGGGGTGATTTTGGGCAATTAGAATGGAAGATTTATGCCTCGTTAAACTTTTTCTTGATAAAGTGGAAATTTTATTCGATATAAGAGATTTGGTACATCTTTTATAAGGATGGGCAGAACAAAAAATGGTGTCTCGTTCTTCGAAATAAAAATATTTTCTACGAAATAAAAGGCGAACGGTGCGATTTCAATTTTTTTTTTAACCAAAAAAGTGAATCTCAAATGAGATGGGAATCTTAGAAACTGCAAGGCCTAAATGTGGTGAATGTTTCCATTTTTCTTTCTTTTTTTATATTTCTATATTTATTCTTTTGGTGAGGATAGAAATATATGGGCTTGGAATGTTTTTGTTGAACTGTATTAGAAGAAGCTGGTTTTAGAAATAATTGAACGACTGTTAACCAAGTGGAGGGAAGGCAGAGGAAAGGCCAGTCTTGAAGGCTTGATAAGAGTCGAATTATACTTTTGATAGTTTCGAGAGGCAATCCATCAACCCGGAAACTATCCTCGTTGTTTAATTTTGATAGAACGCCTTCAGAGTCTATTCAGATTTTTCTCAAGTTTTGCCTTGACAATGATTAAGGGTAAAAGAATATATGAAAGCACTTACCAAGCACGATCACAACAAAAGCAGTCTAGAAAACAGAAAAAAGTGTACAGAAGACAGAGAGGCCTGCCTACCGAAGAGGGCTAACATTCTCTAAAGGAGGTTCATAAAAGAAATCTTGTTTGTCACAAGTGAAAACTCCAGTCCATTTTCAACTGATTCCAACGAAGCAGTAACTGTGTCTAAAAGTACACATAGGAACTGAAATACAAGCAGAGCAAAGACATATCTCTACAAAAACTCAAGTATACACATTACCGTGTGCCTGTTCTTTTTATTTCAAATTTTTTTTGTAATTGATAGGAGTTGGGGAAAGATTAGGCAGCCTTTACGGATTTAGAGAGAATCAGACTCTATATTAGCAGGTTCTGGAGGCTTTTTTCCAACCAGTAGAGACGACAATTTTATGCTCTTGTTCTTTAAAGAATTTTGATACCAAGCTGTCTGCTTCGTACAAGCCCCATCGTCCAAAAAATAAACAAGAAGAAAATGTCCTGTATAACGTATTTTATTATGCGGCCCTTGTATATTACTGTATGTGATATGCATATGGCCAAAAGAGGGAGGGAGGAAGGGAGGGAGAGGAAAAAAGAGATACTATCAATGTCCTTGAACTTTGTCTCCTCAACTTTTAACCGTAAGTTTGCTTTGGCAAACCTCAAACTTCATCACTCTTGGCATTATCTGTATCTGAATTTATATAATTTGCAGTTGGGATATGGATTTACTTAAACGTTCCAGTCAAAACTGGCTAAGATACAACTAGCAATGCATGTGATACAATCATGAGAATTGTGCCCGTTACAACAATCCTACGTTGAACCCAGGGAATAAATATTCCCTTATATTTTGTCCTTGCAAGCTAGAGAGTAACATAAGAGAAGGTGACAGTTTTTAAATATTTGTATCCTCCACCCTAAGCTTCTTTTAAGAACGGGAGACAGGGAGAGACGGTTAATGAGTCATTTGAAAACAGTCATTAGCTCTGAAGTTCCTCTGAAAGTGCATTTCAAGCTGCCAACCAAATGAACTCAGCAGTATCATTTGCAGCTAAGCCTTGCACAGGAGTGGGCAATGGCAAATTCTCTTCTTACGGTTATACAGCAGCAAGAGCTGAGATGACAACAGTAGCTGCCCCAAAGAAAGCCTCCACCACCTTTCGTTTACCTGAATTATCTCTGCTAGGCATTCCTCATAGTGATCTGCAGGTACGAGAAATAGTCCAAAGGCAATCCTACACAAGAAGCTTAGCCGAAGATGACCGGGCTTGTAAAAAGCCACAGTTTCATCCCGCATTCCTCGACGAAGCCTTCGAGCGGTGCAGGGTCATTTGTGCTGAATATGCCAAGACATTCTATCTAGGTATGTACATATCTCCATCCCCGTTTGTAATTCGTTGAAGAATGGTCAATTTTCTTTTCTAAATTTACGTTACGATTTTTAAATAAGCCTGACATATACGGGTTGAAAACGCAAATATATCTTATTATCTCTGCAGTGGCAGGTGTAAGGCTGCGTACATCTAACCTTCAACAAATAACTGATTGAGTTAAATGGATGATATGAAGTTGATGATTGATCTTGTCTCGTGCTGCAGGAACTTTGCTGATGACAGAGGAGAGACAGAAAGCAATATGGGCTATTTATGGTAAGTTATTAGATGCTGGTTTGAAGCAAAATTTAGGGATCCTTGCAAGATCATTTATGTCCTTATCAACTTCAGTAACCTTCAACAAACAATAAGCTTCTTACAAGCAAAGGAATTCACGTTCATTCTCCTTGGTTATAATCCAAGATAGGAGGGAAAGAGGAAACAAGATTGTCCATTTTTCATGATTCTTGAAGAGAAACTTTCTAGGAGAATTAAATTCACAGATTTATGTACAAAGAAGAGATGAAGGCTGGGAAATCACTCTTATTTTACTTTCACGTGCTTAAGTTATTCATATGATAATCTTCTTGTTTAATCTTCTAAAGTCATGTTATCCTTTCAAGTCATGCATCAAATTTTATTTTGGTAAATGTTAGTTAATATGGTTTTGTGCAGTTTGGTGCAGGAGAACAGATGAACTGGTTGATGGTCACAATGCTACCCACATGACTTCTTCTGTTCTTGATAGATGGGAAGAGAGGCTGGAGGACATCTTCAAAGGACGCCCCTTTGACATGTTCGATGCTGCCCTCACTGATACCGTTCACAAGTTCCCCCTAGACATTAAGGTACTCTGAAAAACATTTCTTGATTATATAAGCTTTAATTAATATTAGATTTTTTAATGAACGCCGGGTCAATCATATGTTTGTATTGGTCCTTTTTTTTTCCTGCAAGAGACTTCTTATGATGCCAATTTTTCTTCGCTTAAGTTTGTTTATCTGTCAGCCTTTCACGTAAACAAAACTATATCGAAGACAATGAGCAGAAAGTTACATCTGAAATCTCATAAAATAACAGAGCTTTCTTTGATGAAATACAGCCATTTAGGGACATGATCGAGGGCATGAGGATGGACACGAGGAAAAGCCGATACGAGGATTTTCAAGAACTCTATCTTTACTGCTACTACGCGGCAGGAACTGTTGGTCTAATGACTGTTCCTATCATGGGGATCGCGCCAGAGTCCCCAATCTCAAAACAAAGTATCTACAACGCGGCCCTGTATCTAGGCATCGGTAATCAACTGACAAACATTTTAAGGGATGTCGGAGAAGAGTGAGTTTTCTCCTTAACAATGTGCACTGGATGTTTCATATATACTCCTATCGCGATAACTTTAGGCGTGCTGTTGTCTATTTTCAGTGCATCAAGAGGGAGAGTTTATCTCCCGCAAGATGAGCTCGCGCAATTCGGATTATGCGATGAGGATGTTTTCTCAGCAAAGGTGACTGATGGATGGAGAGAATTCATGAAGGAACAGATTACAAGAGCAAGGTTCTATTTCAACCAGGCCGAGGAAGGCGCGTCTCAGCTTGACAAGGCTAGCCGTTGGCCGGTAATCACACCATATGTCCAACATCCTTTCCGAAATTGTAATAAGAGTTCAGATAAACGTAACGCATTAGCACAAACTTGCATAACATCGGAACAGTCAGTAAGGTAATCATAAATAGACAACACTACACTTGGGGCTGTAAAATGAGACGGATTTTATGGAGCTTAGCATATACTTTCTCGGTAAGCTCGACTGGCTACATAAATAAGTCTACTCGAACTTCATATGGAGCTCAAAACAACCCAGATTTTGAGTCAACTAGGCTCCTCCAGCGCTGATCATCTCCGTGTTCACCTCTTTACTATTTGGTACGACCGGAGAATATTTCTCACTAGACTAGCTAAACGGTACGTGTTTACTCACTGCAGGTGTGGTCATCCTTGATGTTGTACCGCGAGATCTTGGACGCCATTGAGGATAACGATTACGATAACTTGACAAAGAGAGCATACGTTGGGAGGACTAAGAAGCTTCTCATGTTACCCCTGGCCTACACTAGAGCTTTATCTCTTCCAAGTTTGACACTCGGCTAGATAATCCCAGGCCGCAGAGACCCATATATTCACCGAGAGATCAGAAAATTTACACACCTCGTGCAGATGGATTGTTTACTAGAAAGTAGGCTAAAAGGGCCGTGTGATTTTGTGTCTGTATGTCAAAGTTTATTTCTTGGAAAAATGGAGAATGTAATGTAAACCCTGTTGGCCGGGTGGTTTCGAGTATATGATATCAGGTTCTTGTAAATCCATTGTTGAAAACTTTGAAATGTGTCTCAGAATCCTACTTCAGCTAATCTGTCTCATCAAAGATTTCTGACTATCTCATCAAAGAAATTTTGCAGTCTAAGCTGCATAATTTTCAGGCAGACGCTGTATCTACGACGTTCCATGCCAAAATCTTAAACGTCGCACACTGAGACCTTTTGTACTTGGTAGCAGTATATTTTTTTGTAAAACTGTATGAATATCTTCCTAAATTAATCCTTTCTAGTTTCATTGTCTCGTCCAGGTATACAGTTTTCTTCCTCTCTTTCTAAGATGACGGACCAAACTGTTGCATTAGCATGACAAATGATTTAGTTTCATACACCTCTCAACACCGAATAGATTACTAAAAAATATAGTGGACCCAGAAATTTTATCTCGAATCGCCGTCTTATTTTAGGCTTCTAATCAACAAAAAACAAGAAATTCGGGCTCGAGGACTAAATTTTACAACAGGAAGGTGTTAGCACCCCATTCTATACTAATGGTCTCTAATTTGTTTTTAGTGATTTTTATTTTAATCACAACAATAATGATAAAACATGCATATAATTAAGGAAGAAAACATGAATACAGTTCTCTTTTGGGGAAAAAAAGGGAAGAAAACAAACATTAAAACTAACCCTAATTTTGGTTTGAACCCAAGATTGGCGGCCGAGTGACCTACGTACCCGGTCGGATTAATAGGGATCAAAACCATGTAGTTCTGACCAAACTTACAGGAAGCAACTGAGATTTCAGTTGTGTTTCTAACAAACTTAAATGGACTCAACTTCTTCTAGTAGATTATTCTTAGAATTCTTCCAACGATCACTTCTAGTCATCCTAGAATCATAGTTGGATAAGAAGTCTAACCCTAATAGAATTCTAGTGTCATTAAACTTCTACTCTCATCAAAATTCTTATTGTAATGACATTTTTTTATGTTTTTCATCTTTTAGACCGAAATCCGATCGCGGTAGACTCTGACCTGAGTTAAGCCCAAACTAACTGGACTGGACCAATTGAATTGGACTAACTAGACTATATTGCTAACTGGACTGGACCGGACCAATCAACTGGACTTCTAAATTTAATTAATTACATTAAGATTATTATTTATCACCTGGCCTATACCAATAATAATAAGAGCCTAAATAAAATAATGCCCAATAACTAAAAGGTAAGTAAATTATAGCATGAACCTACAAACATGAGGTGCCTAGCTAAGTACCCGAGCATGGTCGTGGGAGTATAGAAGTGTGCCAGCAATGACGGTGGGTCCCAAGGAGGATGAATTGTGAGATCTCACTCCTGCTGTGTGAACGAAGATCTCACATTGGATGTGTACTCAAAGAGATCGTGCGATATGTGTGATATAAGGTTAAGTTGGATCTTGTCCCACATTAGAAGTGAGACAGACTTTGGCCCTACAAGAGATTGCCAATAAAATTTTAAACACATATACTGGTCAATTCTTTTGAGAAAGGCAAACCCCTATGATGGGGCCATAAACCGGTTCATTACAGCAACTGCGGTGCGCATATGCGGATGTTGTGCAACTATCCGGTGTGTGCGCTCTCGCGTGTTTGTGTTGTTGTGGGGGTGTGTGTGTGTTGTTGTTTGGGCAGCAAGATGGTGACTGTGTTTACTAGTGCGGCTGTGTGATGTGTGCATGGGTTTGCTGGTTGTCAATGGGTGTACGTGTGTGTACGTGCTATGGGCCTGAAAAATGAGGAATGAGTACGAAAGTGGTTGCAAGGGAGGTGAAAATTCCATCCTAATGATAGCTTTGAGAATGAAATAATTTGTGAGAAAAGAAAGAATATTTGTAAGTGAATTATGGAAAGTAAAGGAGTTGAGCAAGTGAATGATTAGCGACATTTGTGTTTCCTTAAATCTCGGCATGTAAATAGTATTATTATTATTATTAGACTTCGATGAAAAATACTTATTTTATTGGCTCTCTAGATGACTGGGGTGATCATTCGGGATACTATTACTAATTTTGTTTCTTTACATAGGAATTTTGTTACTATTACTGCTTTATAGGGCCTCTGTTTTCATTACTTGTCGACATGGTTCTGTTAATGTTATCGCTACTATTTTTTGTTACTGAAACCTGAATTATGCGTAGGCCAGACTTTGAGCAAAAATGAAAAAATTTCGTGTTAATTATTTATATTCAGCTGGTATGTGACGGTTGGATACTGTTAGTTGACAAAGTTATGTTTTGTTACTGTAATCTATCATTTAATGCAAGTGGTAATATGAAAATACGGTTTACCGTTAATCATATTACTAGCTTTATACCATGCATTGCATACAGATGATCATATTTCTCAAAACAAAGTTTGTGATAACTTTGCCTGTAGCTTTGGGCTGTAACCCCTTCCCCCGTCGTCAGTGATAGTTAATTTTTCAATAATTACTTTTAGTGACAAAATGGTAAAAAGATATTGCAAAGAATATGACTTAATAAATGTAATGAACAACATTTAGTGACAATTGCTACATTAAAGTAAATTTATAGTTGCACCAAAAATCTTTCCTTCTGAAAGTAAGGATTGTCCAATTATTTTGATCTTGTATTGACCAAACACCTTATGTTGTAAAGAGAAGATTAAGTACAATTAAGGCTATTTATATTGTCACATTGCCTAGAATAATACACATGATATATATATATATTGTGTCATTGCTAATTTAAAAATAATTAATTACTAATAACTATTAGAGAAGCATAAAAGGAATATACACAGCCAATATCTAAGCCAACATCATTTTAGTGGTCCTATTTTTGCTTGAAAGATGAGTAGTTTAGGGATAACACAATCAAATAGAATTTCAACATAGAGAGATAAGAGTAGAAGATTTATGAGAAAATGAGAGTGATATGAGGAGATAAAGTGGGGATTTGCTGGATTAGGGGTTTGAGTCAAAGATTTCAGGATGAAGTGAATGAATCTTATCAATTTGAGAGAGAAAGAGAGGAAGTGAACAAATTTGTGGAGAGAAAGGAAAAAGATAATACATACGTGAGAGAAAGAAATAATATGATAAATATAATTGATCAAAATTAAATTTTCTTAATTTAGATGGCAAAAAGATAGAGTATCTAAGTAAGCGGTGGCTTGACATAATATGGGAATAGTTGTGAAATCATATTTTAATTAGATTAATGAGAAAATAATAATTGTGGGAACTTGATTAAGATACTATAATTACAAATTACTTTTGAAATTTAAATGGATAAGATAACTTAAACTGATTTGTGAGAGAACATAATTCAAAAATGAAAAGTTATAGTGGTAAGTAATTGAAATCGGTTTCAGATAGCAATAGATAAAATCCACATGGCAAGAAGAGAAAGTGTCCACATAAGCAGTGATGTGGTAACTTTCTCTCAGTTTTGGTTTTTATATATATGTAATTAGATTTCTCTTTAAGTTATTATTTTTCAAATTGACTTATTTTTACATGCTACGGTCCCCAGTTAATTGGATTACTGGTTACATACTGAGCACGTAAAAACTCACCTCTTACTCAACATGTTGCGGATGATGTCAATCGTAGGCTTCTCAAATTTTAGGCTAAACCATTGTGGACTTTCAAGGACTGTTATTGTTGATTTTTGGATTACAAGATAAGTGTTGTATTGCAAAGAATTTGTAATGAAATTGGAAATGAAGTCTACTGTCTATATTTGGAATTCTAAATATTTTAGCTTCTGCTACTATTTGTATTGGTTTTAAGGATTGAGGCTTGTCAGTGCCCATGAGACATTGTTTTGTATGGTCATGTATCCAATCACCCTCAAGCCCATTGGGCCCGTAATGGGTTCAGGTTATGACAATTTTCCTTTTGGAAACAAGGCCCACTATAATATTCTATCTGTCCTAAAATAATTGATTATTATTTTTTTTGGAGTGTCTTAAAAAATTGATCACATTTGAAATCAAGAAAGATTTCATTATTTTTTTTTTATATTTATCATTTCTACACTTTTTTAAAATCTACTTTTATCTCTATATTTACTTTTCCACCAACATGTTGTCTTCTCCTGCCCCACCTCATTTCTCATTTCTCTCACTACGTTTAGTTTTTCACCAACTCATTTTCTCTTTTTCCTTCCCGTCATTCTGCGTGGACTTTTTTTTTTCTAAACAAGTCATTGCAAAGAGGGGAAACTTACAGAAACAGGAGCACTGGTCCCTTGGTCATCCGAAGACAAAATGAGGTGAAAGGATGAGTTAGGGACCATGCCAAAAAAAATTACAAGCAGCTACCCATTTAGCTAGATTATGAGCATGTGTATTTACGGTCCTAGCGACTTTCACAAAAGTCCAGCACCTAAGGTTCTTCAGAATGGCTCTTGCTTCTTCACAGATCATATGGCATCGCCAGTTGATGCTGCTTTTCAGATTGTTCATCGACTTCATAATCTCCTGGGCATCTCCCTCAAAAATCACGTGTGAGTATTTGTTCTTCATTGCCATTTCAATTGCCAGCAAAGCTGCATGTGCTTCTGCTACTTCCGGATCCACCTCCTGGTTTTCTTGAGTTTTTGCATTGATGATATTACCTCTGTGGTCCCAGACAATTGCAGCTTGGATTGATTTCAAATCTCTCATGGCTGCATCATATTGAATTTTGAACCAGTTGGTTGGGGTTTGGTATCCTCCTTGGGTTTTATCATTTTGTGCTTTTGGAGTCAGCATGAGGTTTCTGAAAGTTTCGTACGCATGTTGAACTCGTTTAGCACTTTCAGGGAGATTTATTGAGATATTTCGGAACACCTTATGATTTCTAATCATCCACGTTTGGTCCATAACAGTAGCTGCATAAAGAGTGCATCGTCGCTGCACTTAGATCACTCTCATCCCTTCCTAGAATTTATTGCGTGGACTTAGATCACTCTCATCCCTTCCTGTCATTCTCACACACCCGAGCAGATAGAGGCCCCAACAGATAGAAAGATGCATTGAAAACTCACGTTCATGGAGTTAAGAACCAATATAGAAGCAAGAGATCAATCCACAAATAGCAATGAACCAGCAAATAATGCCCATCTAGCTTTTTTAGATAGTGTTAGAATAATGAATAGTGCAATGGTGGCCCACAGGAACAAAAGGGTGGAAGATGGAGTAGCGGCAGCAACAATATCTTCCCAAGTCCTCACAATCAGTGATGACGACGCTCGAATCCCTCTGCATTATCGCCGGATCTGATCGGATCTATAAAGATTTGGACCTTAGTCTTGATTTGCTCGTTGAGAAGTCCGATGCTAGATCTGTACATGTGCACGTGTGAAGAGGCATTTGAGGGCTAGAGGTTTCAACACGTATAATGGATGGAATTTCACTGTCGGTGACTAAGATTTTCACTTGCGGCACCGGAATGTTTTGCTGGTTGTGGGGCTCTCTGTAGTGTTTTTTCTAGGTGCTTTGCTAGGTTTTTCATGCGCGTACCGTGAACTGTGGGAGGGGGAAGGGGGGCTAGGACCAGTCCCTCCGAGGGGTGGGGGTGGGGTGTTGGGGGGGGGGGGGGGGGGGTGGAAGGGATGCTCTAAAGAATGGCCTACTGTGTGTGCTCCTTGGGTTGTTGCCTCGTCTAACGACAACATGTTTTGGTGTTGGCTTTGCCGGTGGAAAGTGCGAAATTTGTAGTGTTGATGGCCTCTGACCCTCGTCTTTGTGTTGAGATTATAAAGGCGGTAAAGTACACATTTGGTTGGTGCGGTTTCATGTTGTCTTCCTCATTATAATGTTGCTTTATCTTTACGTGTTCTTTGTTATTCTAGGTGTTATATTGTATCCTTTAAACCTTAACATGTTACTTAAAGTTAAGCTGAAGTGTATGATTTGTTCTACTTTAATTTAATTGTAATGTGTTTAAGCTTAAAGGTTATCTATTAATTTCTAATCTACATAGTCTTGTATACACATAAGTCACGAGAATGTCGTTAACTTTTATATGTCCTTGGACAAAATTTCTAACCTTTCAATTGTCAATGTTATTCTCTTATTTATCAACAAAAAAAAATCATTTAAATTGTATCCTTTAAACCTCGAGTTTGGCTGCTGACTGCTGTAAGTTCCGAGCAAGCAAAACCCTTCTACAATTCGGATTCAGTGAACAGGTGAGCGGGGCTATTGGAGATTCACTATCGTTAGAAAGAAACTACAATTCATTCACCAGATACCCCATTCAGATATTTATATGCAAAATGGGGACCCTTATAATCCTGCCCAATATGGCTCACCATTGTAATTGAGTGAACAAGGAAAACTGCCAAAATTTGTCGTCACCTTTCTGAAACTTCTGCTTAACTTAAGCCCAAGTTATCAGTAGCATGACCATGCCATGTGTAGATTCTTCTCATGGTTTAACACATTTAGCAACATCGTGAGGGGGATAAAAAAAAACACATTTAGCCACATCAAGGAAGTCAGGAATAGTGATCCTAGATTCATTCCTCAGTTTGAATTACTGAACTGTTTAGTAATCAGCAAGTTCATCAATCATCGGGAAAACCAAGGAATCTGTTTATAAGTTTGGCAACCGGTGAGGCATCACCTGGAGGGTATGGAATGAGAGATTCCAAGCTCATAGCTGCAATAACCTGGTAGAGAGTTTGAGGGCGGGCACAAAACAAATGCTTCCTGTCTGCTAATTCTTCTGCTAGCTCACTTTGATGATTGTCCATCAAGTCCTCATTGACTACCACAATTAAAGGTTTACCCAGCCGCAGTGTCTCAAATATGCTCCCTGAACCTGCAGCTCAATGAAATCAAATCCAATTATAATCTTGTTCTTCTTTCCAGTCCAAGAACACCCACCCCCACCCCTACAAGACCCCAAATAATCTCAAAAATAAACAAAAAAGTGCAGCTACACAGGAAGTGCCATGAACTTGTTAGCAAATTCAAAACATTATTACACCAAGACAGTATGCATTTGGACTAGGTGCATGCTCTGTTCACTCCTCCTTCATGCTCACAGTGAATACTATCCCCTAATTGTGAAAAGCTTATGACGCCGATTCTGAAACGGACAACTATTGCAAGGAGCTCATCTTTTTTTTCAGTAGACTTGGTGAACTAGGCAGCACAAATGGCATTAAAAAGAAAATTTCCCGAAAGAAAATTTTTATAATGAAGTAGGTAATCTTCACTGGAGCTAATGACAGTATCAAAAGAGGTTTAATGACAGAAAAAAAGATAAATTAGAGATTAGCCCTTTCATTCAGCCTTCTCTAAAAAGTGAATCTCAAAGAATGCTACTACAATGACATCAAATAGATTGAGCATCATAAAATGACAAACCATTTTGTAGCAGTAAATAGAAGGGAGATATTTGGAAACCAGTTTTGTCTTTAGTCAAAAATTTTACAAAAATTATTATCATGGATTCATGCCCAACTGGACTGGTGGTCACGGAGACAAGGGAAATCAGATGCTCAGTTGCCACTCCAATTTTTGAACTAAAATTTCTCCACTTTGTGTCTAAATTTTTTAAAATCATGAGAAGGCATTACAAATATCAAGCAAGTGCAATTACTACTTTGAATATAAAGTGGAAATGTCACTCTCTTTTCATAGATCTAATCTATGTTACATGGCCTCTTCAAAATGCATGAAATACCCGTGTCGGACACTCGACACTTGGACATGGGTGTGGGATATGTGTCGGACACGTCCCGTAGGATATGCCACTAAGAACATTATGTTCTGGTGTTTCTTTTAGTTCGTTATTGCTTTAAGATGATCTCAGTTTAACATTAAAACTATATGCGTAACTCAAAAGACCATGTAAACCCAAGGAATAACTGTAAAAACAAGAATAGATAGGACTATTTTGCCGTGACCCCATGTCTCAGGTTTTGAAAGTTAGACAAATCTGACATTTGGACGCGTATACAACCCAGACACTAAGTAAATAGGAAATTCTCGTAAAATTTTCAGCTGATCCACATATTACCACATCCTTATATATTTTGCCCAAAAATTGAAGAAACTCTCTATCAAGGTCAGCTTAGCTGGCATCGATTAAGTATAGATAGAAGCAAGTAAGGAATAATGTAACCGATGGATTTATCTTGAAGTAAGCATCGAAAAATGGAAGCTGTTTCCATATACTGATTAAAGAAAGTCACTGATAAATAGGAAAACAAATATACCAGAGATTTAGAGGTTTATTTAGAGTTCTCAGGAGAGGAATATGAACAATGGGCTTATTCTTCCAGGAAACAAGGAACAAAATACACTTTGAAAGCATATTAGTTTCTTTTAGATGAAAAAAAATGAGATTAGAAAAGATTTTAGAAATTCTCTACCACGGAAATAGCAAGTTGAGGTGATCGCACGTATGGAGAACAGACGGATAAAAACTCTCAACCTAGTAATGATCCAATACATGTTTAGACAAAAGAAAAAAGGGAAATGACAAATGACCCCTTCGTGTATTTCGGGTTGCGGAGCAACCCTTTTGGGTATTAATTTCGACAAGAAACCCCCCCTCATCTATCAATAACTGTACCAAGCTAAATTTTGACATGAAACTCCAAATATACCCCTGACATTCACTCAAATGCCCAAGTACATCAGTGAAATGGAAAAGAAAAAAAACTAATTGAACCAACCCCCTCCCCTCCCCCCCCCCCCCCCCCAACACACACACCCCGGCAGCCCACACCGCCAAAATCGATGACCGAAGCCCCCTTTCCCCTCCCTCCCCCGGCGCCCCTTCAGCATCCCTCCTCACCCCGCGCCCCTTCAGCGTCCCCCCTCACCCCGCCAATCTGAGCTTTGGTGGCTGTGGTTTGAGATGTGGAGTTGTGGACTGTTTTTTGAAGTGATTTGTTGAGGTGGTGGCGTGCGATGGTGGGCTTGGTGGCTTTGGGCTGTTTTTGTGGTGAAAGGTTGTGGTGGCGGCGTGCGGTGGTGTGTTTGATGGCTAATTACAAGTTTGTGAGTATTGTGGTGGTGTTGTTAAGGACGGTTGTGGATACCGTGGTATTTGTTTGGTGACGGCGGCAGTATAGTGGTGGGTTGGTGGTTGGGGTAGGTGGTGGTGGTGGTACTCCTAGGTGTATGGTGGTGGGTTTGGGGGATGGGGATACTGATGGTGTTTGTGGCAGCAGTTAGAGCATGGTGGAGGGTTTGGTGGTGGTACCTATGGATTTTGTGGCCGCAGTTTGGTATGGTGGTGGTTGTGCTTGAGTTTGGGTGGTTGAGTCTAATTGTTATGGGTATGATGGCGATTAGCGATTTTTGAATTGGTGATGAAACACTGAGGAAGTGAGAGATAAAGAATGGGAATCATAGGATGAAGGGGCATTTGTGTCTTCTTCCATGGCCGATTCAGCAACTAATTGTCCAAATTTGACCAACTGTACTCAATTGCACCAAATGCATAGATAATGGGGTCAATTGTCAAAATTAATACCCAATGGAGTCAACCCACAAAGCCGAAATACGCGAAGGGGGTCGATTGTTTTGGGTACGAAATGTCTCGGGGATGGATCTTTCTCTTTCTTTGAACCCCCCCTCTGGAAAAAAACATGAAGGGAAGTTCTAATTTCAAGTTCGATGTTACACTTAATAATATCAAAGTGAGGGCGAGTGTCCTAAAAAAAAGAGGAAAGATTTCCCCATTCAGACAAGGAGGTCATGGCTTTAAATGGGAGAAACAGCCTCTCCATAACAAAAGTGATGGTATGGCTGCTTATGTCAATCTCTACCAGACCCAGCAATAGTGGGAGCCTCGTGCACTTCTACCAGCTAAAGGTTATAAACTAAGACGGTGATATATGATTAGACGAAAATCAGCATAAAGCTGGATAAATTCTCTCAAAACTGAAACAGACATATCCGAATAAGCCCAATTTACTACTCATCCTAATTAATTAACATGCCACAGATAACGAAATACAAACATAACATTCTTATCAGTGTTATCCAGACAATCCCGATAACCCTTCCCTCATCAGCCAGAATAATTACCTGCATGACTGATAACAAGAGACGCAGATCTCAAGTTGTCAGCAATGCTTGATGAGAAAGTAAAGTAATCGACAGTCAGGGACCCATCTTCTCCAGTAGACTGCATTTGTGAGAAAATAACACTTAAAATAAGAACTTATGGATCCAAAGGAAGTGTTCCATAGAAGAAAAGAACCGTTCTAATTTGATATTGGAGATATCCGGAGAAGGCCACCACTATCTTGCAATACCCAAAAATTCTCCTTGTCTAAAGATTGATACTATGCGGCTAAAACCAATACGTATAAGAATAGAAGAAAGGAAGATACAATGATCCTGCGTTCAGGGCCTGCGGGCAAACATTTAACAGAGTTTACGAAAGAATTTATGACATCCAGAATTCACTTGTTTGTTATAAAAAGAAAGCTCATACACTCTTGAAATATGACTAAAAAGATAGAAGACACTTACCCTAAACAATTTTCCTCTTACTCCGTCTCTCTCAAGACAAACAAACACATCTATAACCATAACTCGACTCAAGTAAGCGTTTGTCCCAAATTAGCTGGGGTCAACTACGTGAATGCTAAACCAAATTTTTACAACTGAAAAAACGAGTAAACAATAAAAACATATAGAATCCAATTCTAGGACCAGCGTGAGCCATACCATTGAAGGAACCAGCCAGCTATAAGGGAAAGACAAGACCAAATGGGATTCCTATTAGTGCCAACAGTTCTAATATAGAACAAGAAACACCAGTTCCAAAAATTAATTTCTTCAGGAAATCACGTCAGAACATTCGAGATTTTAATTCATATAAGGTAGGCAAAAACAAGTCTCCGCAAACCATTTCCATAAACAGACAAATGGTCATAATTGGATTCTTTGAGTGTATCTATACTCAGAGGGTGGATTCCAATGGAGAGGTCCAGTTCAATGTAGGCCTTCATTCTTGGTGTTGTCAATATGGGACATATATCTAAATTCCAATTTGATTAGCATAAAGTTGCCGCCTAAGAAAAAAGGCTAATTCCAAATATGTATCCTAAAGCAGACAACAAACCTGGCTCGAGTACTTAATGTTTCAAACGTACTAATCAGTACCACAAACTATTTTCTCAACCCAAATAAGTCCGTCGTTAGATTTAAACTCACAGACATTAAAATTCTTAGGGGCAAAACTGTCAATACGAAAAATCACTCCGCGCCAGCTCCTTTACCCCACCGACCATACAATCATTTTTCTCACCCTTTCTCCGCTTTCATGGTCACGACCACCAAACCACCCCGGTTTGATATCCCCCTCTTTCTCTCTCCATTGCAAAACCCTAAGCTGAAAATACCTCCATCTCCACAGTAAAAGTCCCCCACTCTCACACACAGAATCACACAAACTGGAATCAAATGGCAGGCAGTTGATTTCGAGACTAACTCAAGAAATATGGCAAGGTCGCAATAGGGGTACGTTAAGATCACGCCCCCTTCGTAGTTAAATTTTTTGTGAGACTCCAAAATAGCCTGTAAAGTTGCAGCAAATGCACTTAGCATTCAAAGACAGTTCTCACAAGGATTACAAATATTGTCAACAGTAAGTTACAACTTTTCCAACAAAGCATAGTTTGCAGGGTACTTTGCCTATATAGCTTTCGCCCTCAGGAAATATCGAAGGATTTGAAGCAGCTAAAAAGATTTCAAACTTATAAACCAAAAAAATGCTGGTGCCCTCAGGGCGCTTTTGTTGGGATGGTGGGTGGTGCATTCAGAAAATTGAACCTACACTTTGAAAGCAAATATCAAAACCAAACTTCAAATATACCTTCTGGGGGATGTAGGATCCACGACCCATCTGGATGAGAAGGTGAGTATAGCCTTTTTTTGACAGTACTTCTTTAACTTCCCGAGTGTCTACCGCTCTAACAAGAGTATCAAAAGAGGTAGTCCCCACAGTTACAAAAGCTGTTCTATTACACTTTCGTCTTTCATCAGTATCGCCCATTTATAGTGTTTGTTTTCTCCACGTTACGCACCAGTTAAACTCTGCAGCTATTATAACCAGGTCACAATTTAATATCAAATAGCTAAAGCATATGATTTCAAGTGTAAAAGCGATTGTGTGTGCAGTATCATGTCATTGGTAAGAAATGCATAAACGCAAAGGAAAAGGGGAAACATTACTGAAAAAACATATCTACATCGCTTTCCCAATCCATAATTACTCAAACTAATATTGGTAAATCTAAGACGTAATGGATATCTCAAATGAAGCCTATAGCTACAAATGCAATCAATTAGTTAGTAGTATGATACCAACAAACATTCTTCTATCACTCCTGAAGCATACAGGATATTAACTATATGGCTTATTGGTTGTTCATTCACCTATGCATGTCAAGTAATGCTATATGAGCTCAATGTCTTCTCTTGTTCAAAAGCTTAGCCTCACTGATGCACTTCATCTACCTCTTTCCTTCTTGGCCAAAAAGATCATATCCATAGTCTGTAGATTGTGGACATACGATAGTTTTTTCATTAACATTCTTTTAGTAAATTGAACGACAATCAAATAAGCCAATATCAAAACTTTAGGGATTTAAACAATGTCATACCAATCAAGAGAGTTACATTTCTGATGATCAAGAAAGTGAGCCCAGTAGTATGGAAGTACCATAAACTACTAGAGTAATTATGACGTGCGAAAGACACAATCTGAAACAGTTGAAAAGGAAGAGAAGCCCAGTTCAATAAATAAACAAGCTTGAAATCCTGAGTACGAACATTTGTAAAAGGGTTAAATACACGTTAATACCCCAAAGTCTCACCTGACGGTCCAAAAATTTATTTTTTTACACATAAGGGTCTGTAGTTTCAAATTTGCAATAAGTAAGGACTTCCGTCCAAATTCCTAACGACTTCCGTCCAAATTCCTAACGATCTAGCAAAAACCATTAGGGGCAAAATTGTCCGGATAGGTTTAATCTCTCTCTCTCTCTCTCTCTCTCTCTTTCTCAATTTTTCACATTCTTCTTCTTACAAACCCACCCACCCTCTCACCCACACCACCCAGCCCGCCCCTCACCAACGACTGAATACACAGACACCAAATCGGCAGGCTGAAATACACGTCGGGCCTACACCAGATTCGCATCACCACTGCCAAACCACCACCATGCCGTTGTTGCCGTCAATGGACAATCACCACCGAGGCTGATCTCATCACGGCGCCGCCGGACAACATCGCCCACCAGCAATCGATCGCGCGGAGCCAACATCGTCCACCTAAAACCACCGCCAGATCGGCCTCACCACCATACCACCAAACCACCACCGATCAATCACGAATTACCACCATCATCAACCCATGCCCAAGACCCACCCACCACTGCTAACCCCCCTTCTTCAGCATTGACAACCAAATCTGGTCAAAGAACATCACAGATCCGTAACGCCACCAGCCACCTAAGATCTGACTGCCGTTTGGTTCGTTCGGCAGGCTGTTTTTTTTTTTTAGGCAGCATTTTTCTTCTTGGTCGTGGTGATAATCGGGTTGGTTTTGGATCGTTGTAGGACTGGTTCATGTGGTGGTGTTCCCGGCTGTCCCTTTAGTGGGGATCTGACTGTCGGCTGGTCTATTTGCCAGGTTTGGTTGTGGCAGTTTTTTTGGCCGCCGACCTCCTTTGTTTGCCGCCGTTTACTAGCTACCTGGAGCCGCCAGCGACTATTGTGGCACCCCCTCCCCCCCCCCAAACACCCACATTAACCCACAGATTCGTCGACGTCACTTGTAAAATGGGATTATCCAGAGCAAATTGCATAAAGTTTGTGCTTTGTGAATTGGATTAAACAAGGGTTTGAAAAAAACAAAAGATGGCTTGACAAAATTGTCCCTGACGGTTTTCGCTAGATCATTAGGAATTTGGACGGAAGTCCGTCCTTATTAAGAATATGAAATTACAAGCCCTTATGTGTAAAAAATAAATTTTTGGACCCTGCAGGTGAGACTTCAGGGTACTTTCAGAGTATTAACGTGTATTTAACCCTTTCAAAAAATATAAGTATTCCGGTAGGAATTATAATGGCCAATGTGAGCAATTGGAACTTTTTCAACATTGCAACTTATCTGTGTTAACCTGAATGGCAACATTGCATTTCTACATAACCTAGTAACCTTTTTAAGCTTCACCTATTCGACCAGGTCTAGTCATACAATTCAAAGCCACCAAGAACTTCCATACGCAAACAATTCAGAGCTCGTAATGGACAAAGAAACAATCACTTAAAAGAGCTAGCAGTGTAAAAAAGTATAATTCCAAACTGAGCTAACAGTAACACAGGGGTTCTTTTGACATGAGCAAAGTGCATTAAGGACCATTTTTTCTTCATTTGGTTCAAACAGTTACAAAGCACATAATTTGAACAAAGTACAAAAGAAAAAAAGCGATTTTGAGAAATCAGTGATCAATCGGATGAGCATACACTGAATTGGGGGCTTGATTTAGGTGTTGACTGCAACTGCGTTGATCGCCGCCGCAACTCATGGACCACCTCACTAACCACGATCAAGTACAAGTGCCTCTCCCCCCCCCCCCCCCCCCCCCCCCCACCGCTTCCTTCAACCAAATGGATTCAAGATAAGGCTGAATTCACCAGATGTATAATCTCGAATGCAGCAATTCTGTTTCTGTTTTGGTGAACTCATTGCTTGGATTGTTCTTTGAAGGGACGATGGCTTTGGCTGGCAAAGTGGATTTTCCTGATCAAGAAGGGTATTCTTGTCCTTCAAGATTTTGAGAGTTCAACTTGCTTTGGCAAAGCCTTAAAAAAAAATCCCAAGGACTCGGGGATAGTCTCAAAGTAAATTGAGAAATTCTCACAAGTCCATATTAGATCCCCGAGTTTAAGGTGGCCGTTTTAGGATTAGTGCAAAGTTTAGCGCATCAAACTGTGGTGTTATCCTTCCGTGCTTTAGGTAGCGGTTTTAGGGTCGGTGCAAACACTAGACTTGTTCTATGGTCCAAACGACTAAAGTTTCATGCGCGCCCTACACTTGGGGCGCACACGATAAGTCGGTGACGCTTAGTCCTAAAAATATACCCTAACATTTTTTTATGATAAATTGTTATTAATTGTTTTATAGGAAAATTGATAGATTGCTATGTCATACAAAAGTTCTTCATTGCAACTTACCAATACTACGTTACTTTAAGTTAAGTATTAAATCTCCCATTTTTTTTTACCGTCATTTCTTACCCTCCCATCCAAACCCCAATTAGCAGCTTCGATTTCTTCCCTTACGCTCTCTATTACCTGCGCCAACCCCTCCCACTAGAACAAGGATGAGAGCCCCAGCTCGCTCCCTCCTTGCCTTTGTCGCTTCCTCCTTTGCGTATCTTAGCTTATCAAGCCCATGTTTAATTAATTACTTTAAGCAGTCAAATTATATTAGCCTAGAATTAAGTAATTTTGTGATTTCAAAGTGTTGAAGAATATTAATTTTGATCTTTGAAAGCACTATGACGGTTTTTTGCTTTTCTTCAATGTTTTTTAAGTGGTTTGACTAAGACGATAAGTAGATTAAATTAGGAGTATACTTTGATGTAAGTTAGCTTTAAACGGCCTAAAGCTTAAGCCGAAGAACTTTTGAGGATAATTACAAGTGGTCGTAAATCGCTTTTGAAAAAGTCCGTAGGGCACTTTGCTCGGTTTCAGAATTTTTTACTAGGAAATGTGTTTTCAATACTTGAATCGGTCAAATCCTGACACGTTCGTATACTATCGTAATGCCATAGCTTTTTCACCAATAAACTGTAGTAAAGCTCCATCTTATTTGTACCGTCATTTCTTCCCCTCCCATCCAAGACCCGATCAGCAGCTTCTCTTTCTTCCTTTACACTCTCTAGTACCTGTGGCGACCCCTCCCACCAAAACAAGGGTGAAGGCCCCTGCTCGCTTCCTCCTTGACTCCGTCGCTCCCTCCTTCGCCTATCTTAGTTGATCAAGCCCCTGTTTAATTACTTTAAACAGTCAAATAATATTAGCCTTGAACTAAGTAATTTTGTGATTTCATGTGTTGAAGGTTATTAAAGTTGAACTTCGAAAGCGCTACGAAAGTTCTTTGCTTTTCTTCATTGTTTACTTGTTTTACTCGTGGTTTGACTAAGACAAAGAACAGATTAAATTAAGAGTGGTTCAAAGTAAGTTAGCACTAAAAGTCCTAAAGCTTAAGCAAAAAGAACTTTTGAAGATAATTACAAGTTCTCGTAATTAAAGAACTCAGTAGGGCACTGCACTTTGCTTAATGTCAGACTGTTTTATTAAGAAGTATGATTAAAGCTTGGATCGGTTAAATCCACACACGTTCGCACAGTATTGTAAAGCCATTGCCTTTCACCCATAAACTGTATCACTTGAGAAGACTCGGCTACAGGCTCACTAGAAGCCTATGCTGATATCAAGTGATTAGCACCCATTATTCTGCCCCAAACACTTAATTAAGAACCCTTCAAACTATGTCTCCTTAGGACTATAAAGCACCTGGATGCAAAGAAGCATGTGTCTGGATCTCTTGATCATTTTCAAACATGATCATTTGTTGTTCTTCCAAAGTGACCAGTGCTTCAATCCCATCCCCAGTTGCAGTATCCGTCAAGAAAAAGTCATTCTTGGTCGGAGCATCAGCGAGACTAATTCTGCAGGGCTTTCCCCACCCAAAATCAACTTGGTAAAATGGGTACCTACAGAAGCTGCTAATCAGGTACCCATCATAGTTATTACTCAGACATTCTTGTATTACAGATATCCACTCGTTCCCTTCAAGGTTCTTCACACCCTTTAGCCGCGCCTTAGCTCTCTTGATTTCACCAATCAATCTGTTTAAGTCAGTCTCGCCCTCATTCTTGGTCTGTACAGTAACATGCGAGTAAATGTTTCCAACGGAAGTTTCAGGCAAGGGTGGTTCCATATTGGGACGCATGTTCACCGGTTGTATCAACAGAGATGGCCTAAAGGAACCCAAACATGCTCTTGCAGAAGCCACGGCACATTTGTACAGTATTGCAGTAACAGCCTCGACTCTAGTTGGATTCTCAGCTGACGCAGCCTTGATTTGGGCTATTTCCGAGTTGAGGAACACGAACCTCCTCGTGACCCAGTTCCTTCTCTGAAACTCCATTTCCGGGATCAAAACTGAATCGTTTTTTGGCGAGGGGATGAAATGAGGAGGCACTTTTTTGGCGGAGCCGCTTGCTACTGCAGCCCAGTACGTTAAAAAGTTGGATAAAGTACACGCATCGGCTACCCTGTGTGAGATGCCAACTGCTATTGCTATTCCTCCACACTGAAAATAGTTTAGCTGAATTACCATTAGACTGGATTCCTGGCACATCTTCCCCCATACTGAATTGGCTGGAAAGACGGTGTCTAGAGCTTCATGATCCGGATTCTCAAGCAACTCAGACAATCTGCAACTGATTCGGGCTTCAAGAAATTCGACTCCAGTGTCATTACAATCGACAGATGCTGAAGCTTTTAGCCTACCAGCAAATGGGTAGTATTGGGCTAGAGTTGTAGACAACGAGTTCTTCAGCCACCGAGACTTTTCAGAAAATTCACCAATTGGGACATAGCTGCGATAGAAGAGAACAAAAGGGATGTACATGCGAGGGGTGAACTGATCCAACAAGGAAAGATTGTAAGATTGGAGATGAGATTGCGTTGGGGAGGAAGGCTTAATTGTTTCCTTAGAGATCACCTGAGGCTGCATTCTGCCTAGGCTAACTGTGTTTTCCCTGAATGCTCTCTCTCTTGAGGGGATTAATATTTGATCAATGTGCGGCGGTGGATCAAACTTGTAGATAATAGGACACCAGCAAATTACAAGATGATGAGAAAACTTATGAGAATGTTGCTAGATAGTTGAACAAGTATCTACATGAGCAGTGAAATGACAAACACTAAATGTATTGTGGTTACCTATGCAAGAAAATATACGCATAAAGTGGACAGCTCTGAGATGTTGGTCATAACTTCTAAGTAGCCTACTATGAACATGATATTCCATGCTAAAACAGATAGAGTACAAGTTGAAGTATCGCAGCTGTTTAGCACCCTGCAACTGATGGATGGCAAACAAGGACCGCGCAAATAGAGAGCTGGTAAAACAACAGGTGCAAACCAAGCCCAAGTAGCAGATTGTTTACAATGCTAACTAGTAACTATACATTGGGTTTATTATCAGAAATTACACCAGACAATGCCCTCGTCCAAACCTTTAGATGGCTATTTGCAGAGGATACCCAATCACAAATCCAGTATGCTCAAATCTAGCAGGACATAGTTTACATTACAAAAGCTCTAGCTATAATAATATAGGTAGCCTGCAAATCCACTGCTTTTACACATATTGAACCATGTTCACTTCTGGGAGCACAAGACGTGTATTAAAAACTCGCGACCAGGGCAAGCCTACCCAAAGGCAAATACATACACCAATACCCTCCATCACACTGAAGGAACGTTGAGTTTGTAAGGCAGCCGTTAAAATTTCTGAAGCAGCCTTCATAAAGACATCAACAAGTTGACGCAAACTAGGTACAAAGAAAACTCTAAGAGGGCTGTTGAAACGATTACAACAATTATTGTGCTACCACGTAACACGTAATGGGTTCGAAAACATACCGTACGAAGTCTCCGAAAATTCCGACGTAGGATCCTTGTTGTTACGAGCCTCCAACACGATTGATCTTTTTCGCAGGTACGAAAACGGCTACTAGAGTCGAGTTCTTCGTCCACGAACCAAATCATAGAGTTTGGTGATTGCTCTAGAGAGAGTGCTATAGAGAGAGGGTTATTACTATTGACTTATGATTTATTGGGATATCTCTAGCCTTTATATAGAGATACAATTAGAGACTAACTTTACCTCCAACTCTTATGAGATAAAGATAGAGATAAATATTCTCTAAATAACTGTATTTATCCAAACTAACAAATACACATTATCTGTTAGTGGGCGGATAATGGGTCCACTGACCCAATTTATTAACAGCTCCCACTCGCCCACACACAGGGCAAATAAATCGTACAATCCCTCTTTATCTCTCGTCCACTCATCTCCTCATACAGGAAATGGAACGTGCGACCTACGAGAAAGGATGTCCAGTTGAGGAGTATTGTATTAAGTTATCACCAAACTAACACAATACATCACTCTTAAAAAATCTCGTATGTACCCCAGATAGTTCAACTACACCAGATTAAACACTCTCAAATCCCTCATAGTGAGCAGTGTTAAACCTCTCATATGTTATGTATTCATGACTCATATCGAAACGAAAATCGACAAAGTCGTCCGGGTTATGAATCACACAACATGATGTAATATTGAACTTTCTTCCCAAAGCCCTCATGTCATTCCAATTAGACCCAACCGCTTTCCTAGACATGCCCCGCGAGACCGCATCATCCATGATCCAAGGGTACATGCTAAAGTAGCGACATTGAGTATCCTCTTCATGACATAGTCTAAGGTGAAAAGGGTACCATATAGGATCAAAAAATTTCGATCCAAGTGGCTCACACAGTGACGAAGCAGGGATTCATTCGTCACTCCCACTGTCGGTCTGCATTTAGCACATGCAGTATGATTTGCATGCTATGGCGTAACCCGCAAGGGCGTGTCACATAAATGTATAATAAAATACGCCATACGAATCTAAGTCTAGTCGCTGTACAAGCGCCTAACCTGAGTTTTTCAGCCCAGTCACTCTCATAGTGCCTGCCTGAAATCTCACATTCGGCTGTAAACAGGCTACATAGAGTTGTGGAGATACTCTATGATCGACCTACATTTTTTAGGTCTCATCTTAGCTCCAACTAAGGCGACATGTTTGCTTTATAAGCTGTATCATCTTATTCGCCCAC
This sequence comes from Escallonia herrerae, assembly GCA_033070095.1. Classification (NCBI taxonomy): domain Eukaryota; kingdom Viridiplantae; phylum Streptophyta; class Magnoliopsida; order Escalloniales; family Escalloniaceae; genus Escallonia; species Escallonia herrerae. Next base: position 20,093 of record JAVXUP010003188.1, on the reverse strand, counting down.
TTGGCGCTTAAGACAATTATGTCTCATCTTGCTCGCTATCTTAGCGCCAAGGTGAATTACCCGTGTGAGTGGGTCAATTCGAGCCTGGTGACACTCTCAATAAGGATGTATATGTAATCACAAAGATTATCCATTCATTCCAAAATAAACTCAAATCAAGGAATGAAAATTTAATGTAATAAATAATGTCAAGTACATAAGATGCCATAAACATATCAAAACCTACGTAGTCCCATACTCCTAATGTGAGAAAGGAAAACATCTCTAGCAATAGGCTTGGTCAAAGGATCAGCCACCATTCTGCCAGTAGGTATATGCTTTATGGTCACCTCTCCTTGCGCAACTAAAGTTCTAATGAAGTGATAACAAAAGCCTATGATATTTGGGGTCCGTTACAAAATCTAGGGTAGCTGTATTGTCACAGTGAACAGTGACAGCCTCATCTGCATGAGCTGTAACCCCTAGAGCCTGTAAGAATGACCTCAACCAAACAGTTTCCTGGACTGCTGCTGAACAAGCAACATACTCCGACTCCATCGTGGATAGGGCGATGCAAGACTTTTTCTTGCTGTACCAAGAGATAGCTCCACCTGAAGTGGATATGCGCTCATCTCTATCAGCGCCCCAATCAGCATCGATGTATCCTCTCAATCTCAAGTCTCCACCATGATAACACAGGACGAGATCAGCGGTTCCACGTAAGTATCGAAAGATCCTCTTCACCGCATTCCAATGAGCGGGTCCAGGATTACTCTGATAACGACTCACCATTCCAACGGCAAAGCAGATGTCTGGACGCGTACACAACATAGCGTACATCAGACTCTCAACTGCAGCCGCGTAAGGCACTTTGGACATCCGATTCTTTTCCTCATCATTCTTTGGGCATTGGTCTGTGCTTAAAGTACACGCCTTGTCCATTGGAGTGTCTATGGGTTTTGAGTTATGCATACGAAATCGTTCAATGACCTTCTTGATATATGTCTCTTGAGACAAACCGAGAAGTCTCTTTGGACGATCACGTATGATTTTAACCCCGAGCACATAATTAGCTTCTCCCATGTCCTTCATCTCAAAAGTTGAGGACAACCACTGCTTAGTGGCGACAATGAAACTCATGTCATTCCCAGCTAAAAGAATGTCATCCACATACAAAGAAAGGATCAGAATATTTTTCTTGGATCGTTTTACGTAAACGCAATGGTCTTGTTCAATCATTTCAAAACCTATAGAGGTAATGGCATGATGAAACCTAAAGTACCACTGCCTAGACGATTGTTTGAGACCATATATAGAACGTTTGAGCCGGCAAACTTTGCGCTCATGTCCCTTGACTTCAAAACCCTCAGGTTGAGCCATATAAATCTCTTCGTCTAGTTCTCCATTGAGAAACGCAGTCTTAACATCCATATGAAAAAGTTCTAAATCCTGCTGGGCGACAATAGCTAGGATCAGGCGAATTGAAGCAAATCTCACCACTGGGGAGAATGTGTCTTCATAGTCCACACCCCGCAGTTGGGTATAGCCTTTCGCCACAAGACGTGCCTTATACTTGTCAATTGACCCATCTGCCTTGCGATTGACTTTTAAAACCCACTTGTTTCCAACAGTCTTGCGCCCTGGCGGAAGGTCAACCAACTCCCAGACCTGATTCTTCTCCATTGAGCTCAACTCATCTTTCATTGCAGCCATCCACTCATTACTAGTAGGTGAAGATAAGGCTTCTTCCATGGAAGTGGGCTCATCTTCATCAGTTGGAGTGCACATAAGAATTTCATAGTCAATCTCAAAACAACGACGTGGAACTCTTCGTCGTGCACCTCTACGCAGTTGAGAATCTTGTTGACCTGATGGTCTTAATGGTGTGCTCCCACTGTCTAGGATGCTCCCACTAGGTTGAAGGTCACTTATACTATCTTCAGCGACAACAAGATGAGGAACTAATCCCCCACCTTCGCTTGGAGATGGTAAAGTGGCTTCAACTTCCTCTAACTCATAGAGGTCAAGATTCTTACTTACGGCTCCAATGCTAGGAAAATCATTCTCTATGAAATCGACATCACGAGACTCTATTTCAGTCTTTCCACTATTTGGATGTTCACCATACATCACATAGTCTTTAGAGTTTTCAGAATACCTCAAGGCCCTAGTTTCCCATACTTATGAGAAGTACTGTGAACATAACCTGCTAAGCCCCATGGGCGCAAGTTATCCAAATTTGGCTTTTGGCCATTCCAAAGCTCATATGGGGTGGATTTGACTGGTTATGAAGGCACTCGATTAAGTATATAGGCTGCAGTCAAAAGAGCACCCCCCAAAAAGATATTGGGAGGTTTGCTTGCGCCATTATAGACCTAACCATGTCTAACAATGTTCTATTCCTTCTTTCCGCAACACCATTTTGTTGTGGAGTATTAGGAATAGTAAGTTGTCTGTGTATCCCTTTTTCCTCACAAAACTTCTTGAAGTGATCTGACAAATATTCGCGTCCTCGGTCAGTGCGAAGAGTTTTTAAATTCTTCTCTTTCTGATTCTCAACCTCAGCTACAAAGCATTTGAAACAGTCCAAAGCTTCATAGCGGTGAGATATCAGATACACATAACCATATCGCGTATAATCGTCTATCAGTGTAAGGAAATAAGAGGCACCATGGCGTGCCTTTACACTCATAGGTCCGCATATGTCAGAGTGAACTAGCTCAAGTGGTTGAGTTGCTCTCACAGCCTTTCCAAAAGGCTTCCTGCATGCTTTACCGGCCAAACAAGCCTCACAAGTTTGTAGATTGACTCTTGCGAGTGGGCCCAAAAGGCCTTCTCTAGCCAAACGAGTCATCTTATCTTGGCCTATGTGGCCCAGTCTTGCATGCCAGGTGGTAGAATCATTCACAATATTATCATTCACAACATAAGAATAAGAAGACTGAGAATCATTTAAATCCAATTGAAAAAGACTATCCATGCGAAAACCATGTCCGAACAAAACATCATCCAAAAAGATGTCCAACTTATTACCCTTAAAAATAAAGGAAAAACCACTGTCTAATAAAGCAGTAACTGAAAGTAGATTAAGCCGAATAGTGGGTGCATATCGCACATCCTCAAGAATCAATGTGCGCCCAGTGCGCAACTTGAGCTGGTAAGAACCAACCCCTAGCACCTCTTCGGAGCTATTGTTTCCCATGAAGATATGTTTGCTACCCGCTAAAATCCGGTGATAATCTACGAACCCCTCTCGATCACGTGCTACATGTTTTGTTGCACCTGTATCCACAAACCACACAGGTTGGGAATGAGCAACCATCACATGTGAGGAAACATATAACTGAGAAAGAGATTCTGAAAGTACCTTCTTCGGCTCAGTGCAATCACGAGCGAAGTGTTCTTTCTGTTGACAGTTGAAGCATTTAACTTTAGACAGATCCTTTTTCCCACCACGTTTTCCTCTCTTGCGTTTCTTCATTTTTCCTTCCTTTGGCGCAGAAGTGCTAGCCTCGCCTTTCTTACCTTTCTTACTTTGTCTTCCGCGCTTGCCATTTGCATTGCGCGATCCCCCTTGGGCGACATAAGCAAGGGTCTTGTCAGCATCTCGAGTCTCCACCACAAGAAAATATGTATTTTGCGACGGAGTTTTAGCGACGGAAGGTATTCCGTCGCTAAACATGTCTTTAAGCGACGGAATATACCGTCGTTAAAACTCCGTTGCAAAATACTATTACCGACGGAAGACACCGTCGGTAAAAGTATTTTGCAACGGAGTTTTAAGCGGCGGACTTTTAGCGACGGAATTACCGTCGCTAAATATTTTTTATAAAATTAGTAATTTTGAGTTTTTTTTTAAAATTATTTAAACGACGGAATAAAACCGTCGCTAAAAATTCTGTCGCAAAAGTCTTTATAATAAGACATTCACCGACGGAGTTTTAGCGACGGTCTTATTCCGTCGCTAAAGATCCTCCATTTAAATTCAGATCTGGTTTCTTTCTCTCTCCCCGTTCTCTCTCTGAAATTCTGCTCCCACCCACCCACCGCCGTTCTCACCTCCGGCGACCCTTCTCTACGGCGACCCAGCTCCGGCGACACTCCCGTCCCCCACCCGACGCCGCGCCACCAAGCCTTGCACTCCGGTCGTGCCACAAAGCCTCCACTGTCGCCGCGCAAGGAAACCCACCACTGCCGCCGCACCACCAACGCCGGCGCCGTCGTACCCACCTCGAGATTTGTATGTCAATTGCCCTAAATTATCTGAATTTTTTGTTAATTTGTCTTCAATTTAGGTTACATGCCCTAAATTATCTGAATTATTTAGATTTGTATGTCAATTTAGGTTCAATTTTTTGTTAATTTGTCAATTGCCCTAAATTATCTGAATTATTTATGATGTTATTCACTTTGTTGTTCAGACGGATCTTGGCTTATTGAAGAACTTGAACTTGTTATCTCTAATTTTCCTTAATTCTTGACGAGGTAGGGAAGAAAACCATATTCGGTAGTTAGTCTGTAACACCGATATAGATCATGGTGACGCTGAAAGGTCATAGATTATGGGCCATTGCATGACATCAGGATAAGAAAGCCTCTGTATTGTTTATTCAATTCAACCGACCACTAAATTGAAGTAATTGAACCATAATTGAACCCTAAGTAAATCATAAATTGAATGCCCTAATTGAATCGAACCCTAAATTAAACTAATTGAACCCCTAATTAAACCCTAAATTGATTGCCCCAATCTAACCCTAATTGAACCCTAAATTGAATGCCTCAAATCAACCAAACCCTAAATTGAATCAATAGAGCCCCCTAATTGAACCCTAAATTGAAGTAATTGAATCCTAAATTGAATGCCCTAATTGAATCGAACCCTAAATTAAACTAATTGAACCCCTAATTAAACCCTAAATTGATTGCCCCAATCTAACCGAACCCTAATTGAACCCTAAATTGAATGCCTCAAATCAACCGAACCCTAAATTGAATCAATAGAGCCCCCTAATTGAACCCTAAATTGAAGTAATTGAATCCTAAATTGAATGCCCTAATTGAATCGAACCCTAAATTAAACTAATTGAACCCCTAATTAAACCCTAAATTGATTGCCCCAATCTAACCGAACCCTAATTGAACCCTAAATTGAATGCCTCAAATCAACCGAACCCTAAATTGAATCAATAGAACCCCCTAATTGAACCCTAAATTGAAGTAATTGAACCCTAAATTGAATGCCCTAATTGAATCGAACCCTAATTTGAACTAATTGAACCCCTAATTAAACCCTAAATTGATTGCCCCAATCTAACCAAACCCTAATTGAACCCTAAATTGAATGCCCTAATCCAACCGAACCCTAAATTGAACTAATTGAACCCTAAATTGAATGCCTCAAATCAACTGAACCCTAAATTGAATCAATAGAACCCCCTAATTGAACCCTAAATTGAACCCTAAATTGAATGCCCTAATACAATCGAACCCTAAATTGAAATAATTCAAGCGCATCGGATATGTGAATTTTGAACATTTTTTTCCCATTTGAACATTGATCATTTGTTTGATAATTTTAGGTTGTTAATTGTGCGTTTTAGAATTGTGATTATTGATCGATGATTTTAGGTTATTAGCTGTGCATTTGAAGTAATTGCGATTATTAATTGATGATTTTAGATTGTTAATTGTGCATTGAGCATTTGAGATATTGAGATTATTGACGGAGGATGGGACCCAATTGGATTGAATGTGTGGTTTTTGTTAATTTTTATTGCATTGAGCATTTGAGAATTGAGGTTGTTGACGGAGGATGAGACCCAATTGGATTGAGATACCTGTTAGTTAGCGCAGACACGGACAGCACGTCTGATCGACGGTGTCCGACATTTAAAAAACAAATTAACGTATGCCGATGTGTCTGGAGGTGCGTGTCGGTGGGCGTCGGACACGTGTCCGGAGGCTTCGGACACGTGTCCAAAGGCGTCGGACACGTGTCGGTATGTGTCGGACACGTGTCCGGAGGTGTCAGACACGTATCGGACACCATATCGACACCCTATATGAGGTGTCGGAATTGAAGTTGTTGAATGTGCATTAAATTTAGGTTAGTTAGGTTAATGCGACATTTTTAGCATGCACCCCCTGGAATCTAATCGTGGCTCCAGCGCTGGCTATAATTAGCCCTAATTAGTCCTGATTAACAATATTTTAGTAAATCAATTAACCCTAATTAGCTCCAACGAGCCTAATTAGTTTTAATTAACCCTAAGAACCTGATGAAATTCAAATTAGCTGTAATTACCCCAAATTAGCCCAAATGAACCCAATTATGCGCATATTGATTGTAGTTAGCCTAATTAGTCATAATGTGCACTAACATAACCCAATTACACCTAATTAGCGCTAGTTAGGACTAATCAACACTACTCGGCACCATCAAAACCCTAATTAGGACTAAATAACCCTAATTAGTCCTAATCAACCCTAATTAGCTATAATTATCCGAAACTAGCCCTCATTAACATTAATTAGCCCTAACATAACCCAATTAAGCCTAATTAGCCCTAATTAGGACTAATCAGCACTACTCGGCACAATTAAACCCTAATTAGGACTACATAACTCTAATTAGCCATAATCAACCCTAGTCAGCTATAATTATCCGAAACTATCCCTCATTAACATTAATTAGCCCTAACATAACCCAATTAAGCCCAATTAGCCCTAATTAGGACTAATCATCACTACTCGGCACAATTAAACCCTAATTAGGACTAAATAACCCTAATTAGTCCTAATCAACCCTAATCAGCTATAATTAATAATCGTAATTAACCCTAATAACCCAGTTAGCCCTAATTAGCCCTTGTACATCCCATAATTACTCCATGTTGCCCAGAGATGGTTCAATTACTCGTTGTTTACAAACCCTGCCTTCTTTATATTAATTGTTGTTTTGAGAAGTCCATTGGCAACGAGATGGTTCAACTCGTTGCCAACGAGTTCTATTTAATGTGGAATTGGTAACATATGCAACGATCATTCTGTAGTTTTGATATTTCGGAAAGATTCTTGCATATCTTATCAATTTCTGAACACATGCATGCATAGAAACCCTTAGTTCCCGTTCAAAGGTACTCATTACAAAGTAATGCCTTGTAATGAGCCTTTGGATGTCCAGTTTGGACAGTTTGGAAAAGCTAATTGTTTATAAAACAGTATTTTGACTCATGCTTTATGTTCTATGTCGTGGATATTTGGTACACGTTCTCGTGTGTTTCTCTGGGTGCATACAGATCTGGTGTTCTAACATCCGTCAAACCTTCCTGAGCAAGGTTAGATGAATGTTAGAACACCTAATCGATGTGGTGTACTTGGAGAAATGCGGGGAGGTGCTGCCGAATTTTTCACAGACATCGGACTAAGCATGAGTTATTCACTGTTTTATAAACATGTGCTTTTCTGAATGGGATAGGACCACTACCTGTTCAAGAGTGGAGGGGAAATATGTAGACATGTTGTAACATTCATGCATTGATATTTACATCGGCAATGCCTAATCACTGGTCATTATTGAAGGTGGTATACAGTACGATAATTCAGTCGTCATGTCAGTCGATCGAAGTTGGATGAAAAGGAAGAATGCTGAAGATTTTGAGTGTCGCGTTGACGAATTTCTCGACTTCGCTTATGCGCATCCTGCACATGTTGACCTTGATAAGATAAGGTGTCCGTGCGGTAGATGTGAGTTGTTGCACTGGAGAAAAAGAATTGAAGTAAAATGGCATCTTCGTCGGTACGGTTTTATGGGTGGATACACAAGGTGGACGCAGCACGGGGAAACGATAGTATTGTCGTCCAACCTGGCTAGTCAAACTGAAGTTAGGGAGGAGGCACGATATGATTTCCGAGATATGATTATGGATGCTGGGCATGCTAATGTTGACTGGGGTAACGACAGTCCACAACCGCCGAACGAGGGGGCTCATCAGTTTTATGAGTTGTTGAGAGCTGCGGAAGAGCCGCTGTGGGATGGAGCTCCGAAACACACACGGCTGTCTGCGGTTAGTAGGTTATTACAGTTGAAATCAGACCACGGGCTGAGTGAGAAAGGTTTTAACGAGTTTGTTACCTTCATCAAAGAAATACTGCCCGAAAGTGAAAAGCTACCGCCGTCGTACTATGACGCGAAGAAGATGATGAGGAAACTTGGGTTGAGCTATGACCGGATAGATGCGTGCAATAACGATTGTGTATTATTCTGGAAAGAGAATAAGGATTTGTCATTATGTCCAGTATGTGATCATTCGAGGTACAAACCGGACAAAGGGAAGAAGAAAAACATTGCATGGAAGATATTGCGATATTTCCCGGTCACACCACGGCTTCAGAGAATGTACTACTCCTCCAGTACAGCTGAACATATGAGGGCTCACCGTGAGACTCGCAGCAACGATGCCGATGTGCTGACACACCCAGCTGATGGAGAGGCGTGGAAGGAGTTTGACCGCAGGCATCCAGTCTTTGCTCAGGAAGTTCGGAATGTTAGACTTGGTCTGGCAACCGATGGGTTCAACCCTTTCGGTCAGTCTACCAGGCATGTGCATGAAGAAGCCGTATATGTTCTTGTCGTTGCTTATTCCGGGGCCGAAGAGTCCCGGTAAGGACATAGATGTGTATTTAAGGCCGTTGATTGATGAGTTAAAACAATTATGGAATCATGGAGTCGAAACATATGATGCATCCCTTAAACAAAATTTTCAGATGAGGGCTGCTTTGATGTGGACTATACATGATTTCCCCGCATTGGGAATGACGTGTGGCTGGAGCACACATGGGAAGCTAGCATGCCCTGCTTGTATGGGCGTGAACCCCGGTCATACGTTAAAGCACGGCGGAAAGGCCTCGTGGTTCGGATGTCACCGTAAGCTTTTGCCACCGGGCCATCAGTTTCGTAGGCAGAAGGATAAATTTGACGGGACAATCGAGCGTGAGGTTGTCACACTGGACTACCCATCTGGTGAAGAAGTACTCTCACACCTGGAGGCACTTGATACTGACATACCACACGGTAAGGGTGTGCCGGATCGAAGATTGCAGGGTTCGGGAAAGAGCACAACTGGAGAAAATTTTGTATCTTCTGGGAGTTAGCCTACTGGAGGACGCTCGTTATCCGAAACAACATGGATGTGATGCATATTGAGAAGAACGTTTTTGATAATGTGTTCAACACAGTGATGAATGTCAAGGGCAAATCGAAAGATCACCTTAAAGCGAGAAGGGATCTACAACAGTTGGGTGTACGCCGTGAATTGCATCCTCGGACAGTCAGTGGGAGGACCATACTTCCGAAAGCACCTTACTGTCTAGACAAGAAACAAGTGGAGAAGGTCTGTCAGTGGGTTAAGAATTTGAAGCTTCCGGATGGGTTTGCGTCCAACATATCTCGTTGTTGCAATGTATCGGAATGCAAGTTCCAAGGGATGAAGAGTCACGACTGCCACGTATTCATGGAGAGATTCATTCCTATTGCCTTCCGGGGACTGTTGCCACGGGTTGTTTGCGAGACTTTGACTGAATTATCTCATTTCTTTCGAGATATATGTTCTTCTACGATCCGGGTGAGTAACATGGAAGTGCTTGAGAAGAACATTGTGGTGACGATTTGCAAGCTGGAGAAAATCTTCCCACCTTCGTTCTTTGATTCAATGGAGCATCTGCCTGTTCACTTGGCATATGAAGCTAAGATGGGTGGACCCGTGCAATATCGGTGGATGTATCCCTTCGAGAGGTAATCCTTAAATTGTTATAGTTGTTCGTTTACACTTAATGCGACATCTGTTATCATTGATATTCCACCTAACTCGATTCGCTAAACTTCTAGGTTCATGTTCCATTTAAAGAAAAAAGTCCGTAATAAGGCTCGGGTTGAAGGCTCAATTGCGGAGGCTTACGTAATGGAAGAACTTGTAAACTTTTGTAGTCAATATTTCGGGCCTAATGTTGGTACAAGGTTAAATCAACTAGGCCGAAATGACCCCGGATCAAGCACAAATTTGGAAGGGCAATTGTCAATATTCAAGCAGCCAGGGAGTCCGTTCGGCCGAACGTATACTCGATGGCTAACGGATGAAGAGTACAGTGCTGCAACAATATATGCCCTTCTAAATTGCGATGAAGTTTCGGCATTCGTTGAGTAAGTTAAAGTCTTAATTCACTTACATTGTTGTACATAATTGAAAGTGTGTGTTAAGTGAGTCAACTATATTGGTTTGCAGTGAGTTCGATGCGGAATCTTTAATCACTGATCCCGCTGGACTTGAATCTCATCGAAAATCACAATTTGTACAGTGGTTCAAAATTCGTGTAAGATTGTTTAACGAAATTATATTATGTGTTATATACAGTTCTGTGGCCAATTAGTATACTGATTTATCCTTAATTTTTACCGTCATCTACAATAGGTTCAGTCAATGGATAGACCAGTGGCCTCATGCTTGAAATTACTAGCCGAAGGCCCTAACAAACAAACATCCTGTTACGGAGGCTATATCATCAACGGGTTTAGGTTTAACGTAAAAGATGATGACCGAACAAAACAAACCCAAAACAGTGGAGTCTTGGTCAACGGCGACTGTTATGCCGAGAATTGCATGGATTTTTACGGAGAGCTAGATGAGATTGTTGAGCTAACATATCTGGGTTCCCAAAACCGCCTGGTAATGTTCAAGTGTACGTGGTTCGATGTCACATGCAGTAGAGGAATCCGTGTTAGCTCTCAAGGGATTGTAGATGTCAATGTCAAGTCAAGACTTGCATCAGACGAGCCCTTTGTGTTTGCTAGTCAAGCTGTACAAGTCTTTTACGCGGAGGACGTCGCCAATCCCAAATCTCATTGGTATACAACTATCAAGTCCAAGAAATTGCCCGTGACATATGACAGTGAGCTAGACTCCTTTCAAGCCGACCAACCACGTGTCTTGTTCCCTGTTGAGGTCAACAACGAGGAGGACGATCTTCCTCTTCCAACAACACTTCTTGTAGGAGAAGAAGTCGTAGATGATGACGCGGAAGATGTTGAAAGTGTTGGAGATGATGTGACCGAGTCTACTGATGAAGAGGATGAATTAGAAGATGAAGAGGACGACGAGTCCCACGAAGAAGAGGGCGACGACGAAAGTGATGAAGATGATTCGCAAACTGAAAATGATTGACTTGTAATGTTGTAACATCACGGGAAAAATGTAGTAACATTTTAGAACTTGGTGTTTATTGATGTGTTTTTGCACATCCGTTCATATATATATATATATATATATATATATATATATATATATATATATATATATATATGGGAGCTGATCCGTTGATAGCGCTAGCAAAATGGGAGATCTTGCTAGCGCGATCTGACCGTCCATCCCGAAGGGATGGACGGCCCAGATCGCGTATTTTTGCGGCGCTGTCAGCAGTCCGCTACACTGTGTAGCGGACGATACTTTTTACCATTTTGCCCCTGCACCCCCTCCGCTACACTGTCTAGCGGAGCACATAATTGGGCCCACGTTGACAGCCAAAATGTCGTCCGCTAGACAGTGTAGCGGACGACTGACACAGTCAACACGACTGTTACTTTGTCATTATCTTACCGTCCGCTAGACAGTGTAGCGGACCGTTTTTCCCTTTCTTTACTCCGAAACCCTTATTCATTCCTTCTAAACTGCTATTCATTCCTTCTTCTCACAATTCTTCTAGCGGTGTTGGCAAGTAGATCGGCGCAATTTCTTCTCAAGAAATCCTTTATTCGACGAATCAATCACGTAAGTTCACAAACCAATCCTTTATTTGTTCATAATCTAGAGTTGTTATCGCGGCTTATGCATGATTTTGAATGTGTGCGAAACGCTGCATTGTGCTAGCGTTTGTCAATGTATCTATACATATATATAGATTATATATGTGTATTGCGTATTATTTGTTCATGTGATTTCACTTGTAAAATCCCATTCCGTGTCTGTTTGTATCTATGTACATTGCATATACACAGCATGTGAACTTATGTGAGTATTATCTGATCACATGCTAGCGTTGACTGTGCTAGCGTTGTATGTTTGAGAATGTTTACGCTTCCAACCTTGCCGTTTTGCATAATTTCAGTTGCGAAAAATGGATTTCAACCCTGGACCAGAAGATCCGTCCGTATTATACGACCAAGCAAACCATATCAGTACGCTCATATGGGATGGTGGAGTAAGATACTTATTTTATCAACTTTGTTATTCTTGGGAACGTTGTATATCGTTTAATTTGCTTAAATTGTATTTATTAATTCGTAGGAAAGAGCACTTCTCAACACGGTAGAAGTATCCGATAATTTTAAAGAATGGAAATTGAACAGAACCCAGAAAAGATTACTGCGTGGGATTGGGTTTGGGATTTTCACGCATGGGCAGATCTTTCAACAACTTGACCGGCACTTAATAGGTGCCCTTGTTGAAAGGTGGAGAAGTGAAACGAATACGTTTCACTTCCCTCTCGGAGAGCTGACAATTACCCTAGAAGATGTAGGGTTCATCTTAGGGTTACCGGTGACGGGGCGGCCGGTAATAGCTCCTCCGTCGGAAGCAACGAATAAGAGGACCGCTAGGGACTTCTTTACTTCGATACCCCAGGATCAATTTAGCACTGGGGGTATCAAGTTGAAATGGTTGGTAGATACCTACAAGGTTCTGCCGGATAACTACACGGATCAGATGCTTGTGCTGTACACACAAGCTTTCCTCTTGTGGGTGATGGGGGCAATTCTGTTCCCAACAACGTCGAAGAATACCGTCAGCGTCAAATATTTACCGTTGTTGGGTAACCTGCTGGAGGTTGGGGATTATGCCTGGGGAGCCGCAACTCTTGCGTACCTCTACCGAGCATTGCACAAGGCAACGAGGCCCGACTCCAAAGCGATATGTGCATGTCTCTCGCTATTGCAGGTATATCATACAATTCTTGATTACTCGCTCGTTTCTTTTTTTTTGGGTTGAATTGACAATAAAATTTGACGATACTTTATTTAATTTGTCTTTGCTCTCAGGTGTGGTCTTATGAACACCTTGCTACCGGCGCACCCACGCGTAGGGACGGAACCGATAATGTGTGGCCTCGGTTGTGCGCCTGGGAGTACAGTCGGAAGGACAGCCACTACCAGAGGAGAGACGATCCCCATCACAACATTACGTACTATCGGGGGGAGCTCGACTCGTTATCTCCTGGCCAGATGCGATGGGCACCGTACAAACATTTGGCGCGACGGGTGGGAGAGTCGTTCGTCTTCACGCTCTCTGGGTTGCAACGCACACCCCTGATCCACTTCGAGGTCGCAGAGTGGCAGCTGCCAGATCGCGCTATGCGCCATTTTGAGTGCCTGCAGGGGTTGCCAGCCGGCGCGCCGGATATGAGGCTTAACAGGAACCCACCGGGTGTCCCTCGGTTTGGCAAGGCAAATGCGCACGACTTGTGCGCACGAGAACTTGAGGTTTGGGATTCCTGGCAGGACACGCTGGCGGCCATTGTGTCGGAGCCTGACCCCGTGATCAGTATCGAACAGTACAATGGGTGGTACTACCGCATCACCCGGAGGAGAGTAGCTCCAGTAAGGTTTGAACGCGGGGAGAAGTACCACCCTAGGGGTCAGATCGATGAGCACATGGCATACAATCTGGTAAGTTGGCCAATAAGTGCTTTAATTGAACTTGATGATTCTAACTGTGTATGAAGTTACTTATTTATTATCTCTCTGGATGTAGGTTAATGCCTCGTTCGCCTTCTTCCAGAAGTTGCGCGAGCGGAAGGATTTGGTGGATGCAATGGGCGAGGAGCTTCGCCAACAGGCTGATGCGTTGGCGTATGGCTGCGGGAATTTTTTACACCAAGCATCGGGCCAGCCTTCCGGCGTCAGCCCGGGAATGGGTTATCCGGGGTGGCAGCCCCCATATGTGAGCGAGGGATACACCGATCCCTCGGGACAGACTTCGGGAGTGAGCCAGGGATATGGTGGTCCCTCTGTACCGGGAATGGGTGGTGATTGGGGACAGCCAAGCACCATGGGCCAGGCTCAAGCGCCGTGGGAAGACTACAGTGTGCCCTCCTTCTCTTTGCTATTGGACTCGGAACCCCAACCCTTCTCTCAGAGTCAAGTCACGCAAGACTGGGGTTTCGGACACATCAGTCTGTCGGAGACACTGCCCATTGTCCCGTGGGCAGGACCATCTACTGCCGAAGGAGGGCAATATCCCCCGGTCGACCCCCCGGAAGGAGTGCAATATCCCCCGTCGACCCCCGAGGGCAATATCGCAAAGGGCATCCAGTGAAGCCCCTAAAGCCGCATAAATGCCAAATAATCAGAGAGCGTTATTTTAGCGGCTTCCCCCGGGACAAAGCGTTGTATAGTGTGAATCATCCGGAGGGCATGGATTACACTTGCGAGTGGGGAGAAATGGCCTCCCTGGCTCCGGGGAGTTGGTTAGACAACGGTGTCATCTCCACATACGTGGAGATTCTGAAGGAAAGGGGTCGGGAGCGGCTGAACGAGTACCCGGCCATTTTTTTGGTTGATGCCTTTTTTCATAGCCTCCTAGTGTCTGAATGGCATGAGTGGGTCGAGCAAAGGCGGAAGAAAAAGTTGAGCCAGTGGAGACCGTCCGCTAACCTACGAGCGTATCTTGCTAGGGATAGTCCAGTGAGCGCAAGTGTTGCCGACGTGTTTCTAATCCCATTTTTAGGGGAAAGCCACTGGTACTTGGTTTGCTATGAACCGGTGGAGAAAGTCGTATCGGTGATCGACAGTCTCCACGACGATACCGCCCACATGCCTGTGCTGCAGATGTACAAAGCCCAGTTGGATTCAATGGTAATATTACGATTGTTGTTTAACAGTTATTGTAACTTGGCATAAATGTTAACTCGTGTCTTACGCCGTTTTATGTTTCTCGCAGAATATATTTTGTGCAATGGTCAATGGTATCCGTGGTAACCCTGTACCGGCGCGGCCAAAGCTCGATTGGCGACTGAAGAAGAGGAGGCCCAAGCAACGTAACACTTCGGACTGCGGCGTTTTCCTTTGCATGTACATGGATTACATTTGCCGGTCCGAGAGCCTCAAGGCGGCGGTGTGGAGCCAAGCAGAAGTAGACACCTTTAGATATAGAATGGCTTGGCAAATTATGAAAGGCCGGCCTAGAGCGGTTAGGTTTATTGTAAATCCGGCTAATGCCGAGAATCCCTCCCAACATGATTCCCCCAGTTGACATTGTACCATTACACTTTTTTTTTTTAATAAACTATGAATATTTAGAAAGCTCTCATTGATTTGTGTTGAAGATTATTGATTGATTGTTTTGTCTGATTTCCGTTGAAGATGATTTGAGTTTGGTTGATTGAAAAGCAAAATCTGTCCGTTAGACAATGTCGCGGACAGTGGGGGAAGTGAATTTTCAAAGTGTGGGGGAAGTGAATTTTCTAAGTGTTATAAAGTGTGGGGGAAGTGAATTTTCTAAGTGTTATAAGGCATTCTGCTGGCCCGTCCGCTAGACAATGTCGCGGACGGTGGGGAAAAATGCATTCTGGCCCGTCCGCTAGACAATTCGCGGACAGGCATTCTGCTGGCCGTCCGCTAGACAATATCGCGGACGGTGGGGGTGGGGGGCATTCTGCTGGCCCGTCCGCTAGACAATGTCGCGGACGGTGGGGGTGGGAAAAAGGCATTCTGCTGGCCCGTCCGCTAGACAATGTCGCGGACGGTGGGGGTGGGGAAAAAGGCATTCTGCTGGCCCGTCCGCTAGACAATGTCGCGGACGGTGGGGGTGGGGAAAAAGGCATTCTGCTGGCCCGTCCGCTAGACAATGTCGCGGACAATTCTGCTGGCCCGTCCGCTAGACAATGTCGCGGACGGTGGGGGTGGGGAAAAAAGCATTCTGCTGGCCCGTCCGCTAGACACAATGTAGCGTTATGCAGTTTTAATAAATTGGCATCCGAAGACAATGTATCTCAAACGGCACAATTAAGCGAGAAAAAATTTGGAAACATAATGAACATGTATACAATAAATTTGGTTATTATTAATAAATTAGGGTTCACATTGGGGGAAATAAATTTTTTCACAAGCGCTCCGATCAAAGATTACAACTTGAAAATCCCACCACCCAAGGTGTTCAAACACTACAAAGTCCCCGAGTTCGAGGCCATGCTGGCGCACGAAGACGTTCCAACCCTCTGCGAATTGCTTTTTTTGGGGTCGGCCGGGCTTCAGCTTGATTTCAACCTGCCAGGCCCCCTTGCGGCTATATAATCTTGAACTGTCATGAATTGTTGTAAATTGATTGGTAAAGGCTTCCGGTATGTCCTAACAAACACAATACAAAAAATAGGTTAGTTTTTAACCAAAAGATCAAACTTTTAACACACGAAAATACAGAGAAAGAGGGATGGGCTACAAGTTCATTCTCAAATCCCGGCATCATGACTTTGAAAAAGTGTTTGCCTGCTAGGTGCAAGTTGCCAATAAAATCGTAGGTGGTCTCCGATCCAGAAGCCATCGAGGTCGGCGATGAGGGGAGGACGGTGGTGTCGCCGGAGATGTGGGTCGCCGTAGATGGGGTAGCGGCTTGGGTTAGATGTTCGAGAGAGAGAGAGAATATAGCGGACTGATAAAAGCTGTTGCCCGTTTTGATTAATATGTACAATAGGATAGAGGTCCGCTACATTGTATAGCGGACATAAATGAAGACCAAAAGTTTTTCTGCGATGACGTCCGCTACATTGTATAGCGGACATAAATGATAACCAAAAAATTAGGACTATGCATATCCGTCCGCTACATCAGAAATCGCTACATCAGAAAAAATAATTCCGGTATTCGGTTGAAAAAATTATTACAAATGTCAAACTTATATAAAAATTATTACAAATGTCAAACTTATACAAAAAATTAAAGGTCCACTGCAGCTTGTCCGTCCTCATCTTCGGCGTCATCTTCTTCCCCATCTTGCAAACCCCCTGGACTTATCCCCAGTGCCTTGTAATGGTTCCGCTTGTCGTGGTCGGTCATTTTGTTGCACAATGCACACCTTCGCAGCTTTTTAGGTTGAGTTGCCGTTTCAATTGAGCTTTTCATCCGCGTAGATCTCTTGCGGCCTTTCGTTTGCGATATAATTGGATCCAACGGCCGGATATCATTGTCGCCTTCCTCCCCCGGCTCGTCATCTTCGGATTCCGTCGTAGGCTCGGTGTCAACCGCATTGGTGACTGAAGCTGCTTCCAACTGGTCGACGATGGGCTCTTGCTGCTGAGCTACCTCGAGGAGATGTTTATAACCGACCATTGTAGCAGCAGCCTTTACGGACAAACGGGTGAACATCGTCACCAGATGATTATACCGCAACGTCTCTGATTCTTCAAAGTCAGTATACGGGTGCTCCGGAAAGGAAATGGTACCGTGCAACCTGTTTGCACCTTTCGTCCACCGTGGCAAGACGTATTTATCGGGGATTGTCCTGATATTCTTCTGGGTGAAAAACCGCAGAATGTGTCTACACAGGATGCCATGGAACTCAAACTTCTTGCAAACACATGTCACCGAGTCCGTCAATGTGTCGTGGCTCACCGTATAAATTCTGCGCAGCTTCTCAGGGACGAGGTCATTCACGAGCGAATAAACCTTGTACTCACGCGTAGACATTTCTGCCACCTTGTTTATACTGTATCGTCCCGATTTTCGCAGCTCTACTTGGTATAGCAAGAAGATCTCCTTCGTATAGACTTTGGCACCGTTCAGCTCCAGCGGGGTCTCTAGCAACCTTCTCCTTTGTTTGTACGTTGTTGCAAAGTCGGCAGCCCTTTCTTTTACGAACAACGAAGCTACCGCTTTTTGTGCGGATGCAACGAAAGTCTTCAAATTGGTAGCTGTACCCACATAACTATCGAACGTGGCATTCATAGATTCACTCCTGCCCGTCGTTTTCATGCCCGCTGAAAAATACCTCCTCGTGTAAACGCCAATCCATTGCTCTTTGCGCTCGTACAAGTGCTGGAGCCACTCGTTGTCTTGCAATGAGTAATCCCGAACAAGCTTTTCCCACCTCTCCTCGAATTCCTCAATCGTTAATGACTTGGTAATGCACTTGTCAAAATCCTGTTTAAAGTCTGGATACTTTGCGTACACGTGATGCAGACGTTCAGGGTATTTGTTGCTTATGTGCCAAGTGCACAAGTTGTGCCGGGTGTCTGGGAAGACGGTCGCAATAGCCTTCTTCATTGCCAAATCTTGATCGGTGATGATCACTTTGGGTGCTTTGAAGTTCATTGCTTCCAGCCACGTCCTAAACAACCATACAAAAGAACCCTCGCTCTCGTCCCTTAACAAGGCGAACCCGAACAGGATGGAGTGATAATGATGATTGACGCCGGTGAAAGGAGCGAACGGCATCGAGTACTTGTTGGTACGGTATGTGGTGTCGAAAGTCACGACATCCCCAAAATGCTTATAAGCTAGCCTCGAACGACCGTCGACCCAAAAAATTGTACTAACTCGATGCTCGTCGTCAAGTTTATAGTCGAAGGTAAACTGCGGGTCCTCCATCTGCATCCGTTTCAATAGGCTCATTGTCGATTGCGCATCATTGAGGTCATACGCGGCTCGTCTATGGGTTCGGACCGCGTTACGAACGTCTGTCGTGTTAAAGTTTAAATTTTGAATTCCCCCAGCCTGTTCAGCAAGAACATTAACAATCTCAGTAGGTCCAATTCGCGCATTGCTCATTGTGTGAATTAGGCTCCTCGCGACCTTACCCATCTTCTTGTGTTGATGCATCTGACTCACCTTAGAAGGAGTTACTAACGGGTGATTGTGTGCCAGTTCCAGGCTGGTAATAAGCCAATGATCATGATTGGCTTTGTAGCTTACGAACATCTTGACCTGGCAATTTGTGCGCTCAAAGCAGTCCCGTCTTCTACGCGAATATCCTATTTCGTCATCACTGTCATCATTGCCTACGCGTGTCTCATTTTGCTGTGGATTTCTGCCCCTATGACACTCGTATAAGCGAGAGCATATCTTTTTTGTTACGTTGCTTGTTCTTGTAGTCTTTATTCTAATGCCAAAACCAACCCTCAATGAATACGCTCGAAAACATTCTTCAGCTTCTTCCAATGTTTGAAACGTTCGTCCTAGATACGGATCACTAGCATCTACGGGGACGTTGGAGCTCGACACGAAATCAGACATTGTGAAACAAGACCTGTGTAGAAATAGACTACGCTTAACAATCAAATGGCATTTCTAACTGAAAATATTACCTAAAAATTACCTTGGCGAATAGACCAATTTAGGATGACAAACATACCGTATGCATAACCCCTGAAAGTGTCTCCAAATTAACAATTATTAATTTATTGAACATAACAAATCAAAATTACTAAGATAAATAGACGAATTCATCATGCCAAAAAATCGAATTAAACTATAATTTTATTTAGAGTTAACAAATTACACCTTTTTTATGAACATCATGTCTAGAACATCACAAATTGAAGAATAGAGTGACAAATTTCTAGAACATCAAAAAAAATCTATACGTTTTTGTCCGAACAAAATAAAATTATATTTTACCATTCAATCCATAAAGAAAACTTCACCATTCGCAAACTTACCTTACTTGAGTGAAGCTAAGTTTTACTCGAAGCTTGAAGGGAGCTGAAAATGGAAGCGAGTCCGAAGGAGGAAAAGAAAATTGTAGCCGAAGGAGCTTGAGGAATTCCGACAACCCGTCGTGTGTAGAAATAAAGGTACAAACACGTGGTAATGTGTCAGTTGTGTCAGTCGTCCGCTACACTGTCTAGCGGACGACAGGCTGTCAACGTGGGCTTCGATTATGTGCTCCGCTAGACAGTGTAGCGGAGGGGGTGCAGGGGCAAAATGGTAAAAAGGTCGTCCGCTAGACAGTGTAGCGGACTGCTGACAGCGCCGCAAAAATACGCGATCTGGGCCGTCCATCCCTTCGGGATGGACGGTCAGATCGCGCTAGCAAGATCTCCCATTTTGCTAGCGCTATCAACGGATCAGCTCC